>BQNB010010279.1:61929-84359 GCA_026074375.1 Tanacetum coccineum
TTACCCATCTAGCTTTCATGTGGACTGGACCATAACCCTTGATGGCAAGGTATTCGTTGAAGTACTGTGGCATTGAAGATCAAAAATCCTAGAATGAATTTCACTCTGAAACTGTTTAGATAACAAAACTGCAGGAACCCAAGACCTTTTGTAAGTTTAAATAGTTACCGAGATTGTTCTGCAATAAAATGAAATGTAGAAACTCTCATCATGTGGGAAGAAAGCAAGAAATGACCAAGACCATACTCACACCACTGGTGGTGCTGTTAGTTTCGCGCGAACAAAGGATATATTCGTAGGTAACAATTAATCTTGAAACTATTATAACTCGTATTGTTATGCAATCTATGATGTTCTGTATCTAATCTACATATAATGGATAATAAAAGAAAAACCAAATGATTTTGAGTCGTTTCACCTATGTTATAAAATGAAGGAAGACACATATATCCAAGAAGCAACAAGAGAAATGATGGTATAAGCATACTAGAATATATTTTTAAAGTTTTATATGGCATGCTTTGATTTATGAACTTACAAGCGTATGCAATGTTTGTTTTAGGTTATAGCAAATCAAGAAATATCAAGCAAGATAAAAGAGCTAGTAGGTCCAGAAAGGTATTGCTGAAAATGACTAAGGTTTCTCTTTTGTTTATATTGTTTCAGTGATCTATATTTAGCTCGTATGTATCATTTTGTTTTTGGTTCATGTTGATATTAGATTCATTAAGTCTCAGTTAAGTGTTCTGTCAAAAAGCTTTATAATTTGGTTAAAACATATACAAATTTCATTTTGACCTGTATTAGTTGAGTAGGAAATTATTTAGAAAAGAACCATTTTAATATCCGACATTGTCAAAGTTTGTAGGCAATCTGGGACATAGTTGATCTAGTGTTAACCATGCGGATAGAGTGGCTGTGAAAATCTGCACTACCATGAATATCATACTTAGCGACATAACAAGGATGACTTTAGAATTCCTATTTAGTAGGAACTCTATCTTCTGCTCTCAATTAAAGTAAACACAGTGGACCAACACATAAAATACATATCAAAGATGAAATGAACTACATGTATCAAATTAACTAGATGAATTAGTTTCTTTAACAAACTAATTTTTGATGTTCTTTCTTTATATATAGGAGCTTGTTGAAGATGAGAGATCCAAGAAGATTTCAATGGAATTTATGTCTCGTCTAATAGATGATGTTTTGTAAACTTGGTTTATATCAGTAGGCCGATTGATGTACTTAGAAATCTTGTATGCTGCAGAATTATGATTTGTATCAGTTAGTCATGCTGCAGAATTATGATTTGTATCAGATAGTCATGCTGCAGAATTATGATTTGTATCAATTAGCTGCAGAATTATGATTTGTATCAGATAGTTATGCTTTATAAGAAATTTGTACTTTTTTTTGTTAAATTTCTATGTGTATGTAAAAATATGTTTATACAAGGGTGAAAATTTAAAAATGTATATGTATAGGGGTGAGAATTACAAAATATATATGTATAGGGGTGAGAATTACCAAATAAAAAGTGACCCAACATTCTACATGCTTTTTTCTATGGATTTGTATTTCTCCAAGCTTTATTATGTGGATTTGGATTGTAAGTTGTGACGGCGACTTGTGTGGATATTCATTTGATTTCTACACGCTTTTTACTTTGTATAATTTTATTGACGCCAATATTCACCGAAGCTCGATCGCGGAACGCTAGATCGCGGTATGTATCGAGCACAAGTAGCACCTTCAAACGACACCCTTTGAAGAATAAATAAACGAGAAGAACGAAACACTACAAGTTGAACCGAACGATTATATTGTATTACCACAAAACCTCGAACTCGGTTACAAAGGAAAGAATAGAAGAATGCGTGTGTGTTTTGAGCATCACCCCCACCTCCTTTTATAGGGTGAGGGGGTGGATGTCCTAGTCTACACCGACTAGGAATGGGCTTTGGTTCCAGCCCATTCAAACAAACATATAAAGAAAAAGACATTTAGCTACCTTCTACTTATCGTATATATTAACTAGACTCGACACTAATACTAACAATTTCCACCTTAATGACTAGACTAGTTAATCCCGACACCAAGTATCTTCATGCAATACTTGAACTTCAGACCTGGAACCACCTTAGTAAACGCGTCAACTGCATTATCCTTCGTGCCTATCTTTGCCACTTCAATCTCTTTAGATTCCACGATCTCCCTGATGAAGTGATACCTCACGTTGATATGCTTCGTCCTCTCATGAAACATTGCATTTTTTGAGAGATGAATTGCACTTTGATTATCACAATTCATAATCACTGACCTTAGGTTTACTCCCAGCTCGATTAGTAGTACTTTAAGCCAAATGCTTTCCTTAACAGCTTCCGTAAGCGCCATATACTTCGCCTCTGTAGTAGATAATGCAACAACATGCTGTAGAGTTGCTTTCCAACTCACAACACAGCCATGTACCATAAATACGTACCCAGTTATCGACCTACCCTTGTCAGGGTCTTTGGCATAATCTGCATCCACGAAACCGTCAACATCCACGTGTTTCCCTTGATCTCTACCATACGCTAGACCTACATCAGCAGTGCCTTTCAAGTACTTCAAAATCCACTTCACTGCCTCCTAGTGGTTTTTACCTGGATTCGCCAAATACTTGCTCACAATGCTAACAGCATACGCAATATCCGGTCTAGTGCAGGAGACTCTATATATACCATCTCAAAAAGAGGTTTAATTAGGCATTCATAAAGATCCTTATTCTTCTCGTCCTGTGTACACTAGTTTCAACCTCTTTAGAGTTGGTTACTTCCCCCCCTCTCTCTACAATAAAGAGGTGCGGGAGGGATCGTTGTACATCCCTCTTTTGAGATGGTATAATATAGATCTCTTGCTAAATTTAGGCTAAACTTTCACAATGACCCTCTAGACTTAATATTTATAGACTAATATGGATACTAAATATAACAATTTCCACCTTAGTAACATATTAGCCTATACCGATACTCAACAAATTCAACCTATGCTGGAACCTCGGACTAGGGATAGCCTTTGACAAGCACCTGTAGCAATACCCGCTACTATCTTTAGCTCGAATCCTGACTGTATTGCGAGTCTTTTTAGCCAAATAGCCTCCTTTGCAGCCTCCGTAAGTGTCATATACGCCACTTCAGTTGTTCACAAAACCATCATGTACAGCATCATAGCTTCTCAGCTTCGTGCACATCCTTGTATCATAATCAAAGTGCAATTCATCTCTCAAGAAATGCAATGTTTCATGAGAGTAAACAGGTCAGTGATTGTGAATTGTGATAATCAAAGTGCAATTCATCTCTCAAGAAATGCAATGTTTCATGAGACGCAATCAACTGAGAAGTATCACATCATCAGAAATGAAATCTAAAGAGATTGAAGTGGCAAAGACAGGCACGGAAGATAATGCAGCTGACGCATTTACAAAGGTGGTTCCAGGTCCGAAGTTTCAAGTATTGCATGGAGATACTTGTTCGATAACTATCCTATCACTAATGAAATATTTTAGTATGATGTCCGATCTAGTAATATATACATAAGTAGAAAAGTAGCAAGTGTCTTTTTCTTTATATGTTGTTTGATGGGCTGGAACCAAAGCCATTCCTAGTCGTGTAACTAGGGGCATCCACTCCCCTCACACCTAAAAGGATGGCGGGGTGATGCTCAATACATACGCACTCTATCTTCCATAAACCCGATCGCGTTTTGTTGTACATACAATATAATCGATCGTTTACGTTTGGGTTTCGTAATCCTCTTTATCTTCATTCTTCAACGGTACGTTAATAGCAACTTTCTTGATTTATTCCGTATTAGCTCCGCATCGAGATCGTTTGTTGTCGTAATCGTACAACACAGTCTTATCTTGATGACTTGGATTACAACCTAAGTAGTAGGTACGCATCTAAGAATGGCCAAGAAAATGGTCGGAATCACGGGGATACGTTGGTTAAGCAGCGTACATTTGAGTCAAAGTTTTGCCTACCCAAGTAACCTAAACAATGGATTACAACCAAATAGGTTACAAAGACAAGTGGTGACTTAGCGGTAACAATACTAGCCTCTCAATGGTCAAGGGTTCGAATCCAATGGGGAGAAAAATAATCCCCTTGTGGCCA
The DNA here is from genome assembly GCA_026074375.1 of Tanacetum coccineum. Taxonomy (NCBI): domain Eukaryota; kingdom Viridiplantae; phylum Streptophyta; class Magnoliopsida; order Asterales; family Asteraceae; genus Tanacetum; species Tanacetum coccineum. The sequence continues at coordinate 66,093 of BQNB010010279.1, forward strand.
CGGAGGTTCACCTGCGCCGACTCCGGGCTATCCAAAAGGGTAGTCGACCTGTGATTAGTCGGCTCGCTATGTCGAGTCCGAAACCCAGGTTAAACAAAAAAAGACAAGTTGTAGGGTTGGACTTTTATTATGTTTTTAATTTCATTTAATGAAACAGCCTTGATGATTATAATGACATGCAGTCATACATAAATACGGAATATAAATGGTGACCTCAAGGTTATTATGATCACCGATGTTATGTTTCAACCTCATTTGACAAGGATATGATATTTTTGTAACGGGTCAAAATGAGTAATTTTTAGTTCGGGTCAAAACGTGCCTTTTATAGTTCTAGTTGAAACGGGTCATTTTTAAATACTTTTTGTCCAACTTAAACGATTTATAACCCGTTTCTGATTTAAGACCAGACTTTTGAGTAACTTTCGACACGTCTGACCCATTTCTTTCTTAGCTCATATTCTGATTTAACCCGTTTGAAATTAATGAACACATGTGTGTCATGACTCATGGTGCTTATGCGTGCTTACATAGTTTAGTTAAAGTTTTAAGCCATAAATTAAATACTAATTGCATTGCTGCAAGTAAGCCTGTGAAGTTCACATGGGCATGTGATGTAGGAGCCAGGGACCATGTGCATTATGCTATCAAAGATGTAGATGTTCACATTCTGACATTAGATTATTATTTGCATTAGCTTCTAATTATATAAATCCAAACCAAAGATAATGACATTTCTTAATCCTATTTTACAACCTCATTAACTAGTAACTAGTACTCAATTTGTACATTTTTCTATATTTAGCACAAAGCCGCTATGGTACAAAAAGCGTACTAGGTTGAGTCATCTGAGAACGCGTATGAGCAATTAGACGAGCCTTGTAACATCATTGCTCTAGTGTGACCTGGGGATGGTGTGGGACTAGGAGAGGGAGGATTAGCCGATACTTTCCCTTTTAGATCGGTGTCTAATTTTGTGGAATCTTCATGACGAATCTCCTTTAGCATTGCAACCACATCATTCATGATTGGCCGATCATTGGCTCGTGGGCTGACACAAAGAAATGAAACAGCTAGTGTTTGGAGCATTTCATGCATTTGTGGGTCGGCTCGTCCTCTTAGCTTGGGATCAAGTATGTCAACTGGGTCCTTCTTGGCTTGCAAATGGTCCCGAACCCATTGGACCAAATGTGCACCACCTGGCATAGTTGGATCTAGTGGATGCCTTCCTGTCAAAACTTCCAATAGGACCACCCCGTAGCTATACACATCACTCTTTTCGGTTACACGTTGTCCCGAGGCATGTTCTGTTATAAGACAAACAATAACAATCAGCAAAAGTAATCGTTACACGGGAATAACAACCAACTTAACAGGAAATCATAAAAACGATCAAATAATTACCGGGAGCCATATATCCATAAGAACCTGCTAACTGCGGTTTCCTGTTTTGATTCAACACATCGTTTTGATCTTTGCTAACTAGTCTCGCAAGCCCAAAATCGCCAAGAAAAGGTTGTAGATTCAGACCCAATAAGACATTCATGGATTTTACATCACCATGTACAATAGCCGGCACACAATCATGGTGTAGATACGCGAGGGCATGAGCCACTCCTAGTAAAACCTCGTACCTAGACTCCCACTCAGTCCCGCGCTTCCCAGCACCGTGTAGGAGTGAGCTCAAGCTTCCATTTGGATAGTAATCGTAAAACAAAAGCTTGATCGTTTGGTTTGAACCCCATCCTAACAACCGAACAATGTTTTTATGTCTAATCGAACCCAGTGTCTCGATCTCAGATCTAAATGCTCCACATTCTTCTGTTGACCACATTTTCTTCACAGCCAAAGTTTCACCATTCGAAGTCGTGACTTTATACACCACCCCTGAACTTCCCGTCCCAATCACATTAGCTGACGTTAAATCACGCAAGATATCTTCAACATAAACATCCATCTTCTGATAAAATGTCATCTCGAATTTTTCATTTAGTATTGCTCTTTTCGCCAAACGGGTCCTAACAATTGTGTAAATTCCAAGTAGGACGAGTACTCCACTAATGCTAATTAGGATCGACATAGCTAGTTTCGCCGATGACCTGGCACGCCCCGTGGACCCCATTTTGTCAGCTGAAGTAACAACCGCCCCAGAAACATAAAGAGCTCGGTTTCCCGCAATATCAGAATTCGGGAGGTTACGGAAAAAAGGAGTGTTTGGTAACTCACCTTTGAAATCATTGTATGACACATTGAGTGACACAAGGTTTTGAAGGTTTGTAAGGACATCGAGTTTACCGGTTATCTTATTATACGACAAGTCTAGACTCGCGAGCTTACTAAGCCCGATAAACTCGGGTGGGATTTCTCCCGTAAACTGGTTACAACTAAGATTAAGCGCGATTTCTAACGAGGGAATTTGACCCAACTGTTTCGGTATCTGACCCGAAAAACCATTTTTCCCCAAATCCAACATCTGCAGCTTACTACAAGACCGAATAGCAGGCGGTATCTCACCCGAAAACTGATTTTTACCCAAATTAAGTTTCGTTAACTCGGTTAACAAACCAACATTCGGACTTAAGGACCCTGTAAGGCGATTATCCGACATGTCCACAAACTGCAAACTAGCCGGAAACGTGTCCGTAAAACCACCCGTAAACCCGTTGGAATGAACATCAAGAAACTCGAGATTCACACATCCCGATATCGACTTTGGAATCATTCCCACAAATTTGTTATTACTCAAATCAAGAAAATTTAGGTTCTTTAAGTTTCCTATTTCTGATGGAACAGTACCCGAAAGGCGATTATCATTAACTCGAAACCTATACAAATTTACGCAGTTTCCTATCTCGGATGAGATAAAGCCCGACAAATCATTCGAAAGCAACAATAGTTTCGTAAGATTTTGTAACGAAAATATATGTGAAGGAATAGTACCCGAAAGCTGGTTATATGAAAGATCAAGTGCTTGAAGATTCTCACATTGCGATAAACTCGAGGGAATGCTTCCGGTTAGATTGTTTTGCCACGCGAAAAACAACGTCATGCTCGATAATTTCCCTATCGCGACGGGGATCTCGCCCGTCAGTAGATTGTTATCGACTTCGAAATGTGTCAATGCAACACAGTTTGTTATTTCTAATGGTATGCTACCCGTCAACTGGTTGACGGATAGCTGAAGCTCCTGAAGCTTCAACAATCCACCAAAACTAACCGGAATATTTCCGGTTAGTGAATTTTCTGACAAGTCAATTGTCACGAGCTCGGTGCATTTTCCGAGCTCATCAGGAATGGGTCCCACTAACTCATTCTGCCATAATAACAAACTCTCCAGCTTTTTTAGCTGGCCTAATGACCTCGGGATTGTACCAGTAATAGAATTCTGGTACAAATAAAGATTCCTCAACTCAGTACAATTCCCGAGGTCATCAGGAATAGGTCCAGACAACAGCGACGTGTAAATCGCTATTGTTTGGATCCTTTTTAACTTCCCAATACTCGCGGGAATCACTCCAGAAATACTGGTTTCCGCGAGTCCCAACATAACTAGATTACCACAATTCCCAATCTCCTCGGGTACCGCGCCTTTTAAATCTTTATTCCCGCCCACTCTAATCACTTCAAGACTCGCTAAAAACCCTATACTTTTCGGTATCTCGCCTTCCAGCTGATTATCAAAGAGTAGCAAGTTTTTTAACCTTGTAAGTTTCCCTATCTCACTAGGAATAAAACCCTTGATCATGTTAGTATTCAGAGCCAATGTTTCTAGCTTAGCTAGGTTAAAAATCTCACTAGGAATACTCCCAGTGATCATATTATCAGATATATCAATAAGCTTCAGCTCCAGATAATCGCCAAACTCTCTAGGAATACTTCCAGAGAGATTAGTACTCGAGATAGTTATCGAATTTAGAGAAGCTAGAGAGTGCAAGTTTCTTGGCAGCTCTCCTTGGATATCTAGAGAATTCAGATTTATCGCGACAACTTGCGCGTTAGAGTTGCATTGGATTCCAACCCAGTTGCATGGAGTTGGGTCTAATGCATTCCATGACTTGAGTACATTAGTTGAGCTGTTTAAGGTGGTTTTCCATGATAGTAAAGCTAGACCTTGGGTATCAAGTGAATGAGAATTGTATGGGAATGAAATGATGATGAGAAAAAAGATGCTTATTATGGGATTGCTTAAGGGTGGAGGCATTATTGGTATTGGTGATATGATGTTTGGGAATATGGATTAGAAGAAGAAGAAGAAGATGTTTGTGTTGTGTGTTTTATTGGGATTGTTGATGTTTTGTTTATACAAAGATTGTAGCTCAAGAGATCTGGATCCAATCGCACTACTTTTTTTTAAAATATATATATGCATGTGTCACAATTTGTTTTTTTTACTACCTTACCCATCCTCAGTCACTGGTTTTAGTTTTAGCAGAGTTGGTCTAGACGTTGTTATCACATACGGTTTGAGTTTTCTCGTGGAGGTTTTCTTTCTGGGACGAAAAAAAGTAGTTTTATCCCTTAAAGCGAAGGTTCGAGTCTTGCATACTGTTCAATTGAATATCACTGTGAGCTTGAATTACTAACAACTAACTTGCCATTCTAAAAAAAAGTTTTAGATTCGAATACAAGATTTTAAGTTATCAAATGCACAATATTTTGTTAACGAGCAAAAAGTAAATTAAAATACAGGAATTCATTAAAACTAGTAAATAAATTAAGATGACATGTATTTCTTTAGACATAATAGTAGACCAACTTAACAAGACATGTATTTACGTGACACAAAATTTAAAGACGAGGTTCATTTGGAAGAAATCAAGATTTTTAACGAGGATTTACGCTAGGCGGCAAATATCTATCGAGTTTCCGTGAACCCTCAAGAACCCCTAGGTCCGCCCATGTCTAGTTTATTTAGTTGTATTTGAAGAACATCAGTACTCATGCTAGCTAGTTATATGTTTCGAGCTCGTTTTTAAGTACTCGGGCTCGATAAAAGTTAACTCAAACGAGCTCGAGTTTAGATAGTTGTAGCATATAAATAGTCTTTGATTATGAGTGTTATGATTTATTGCACAAACCTAACTAGGTATACACATTTTATGGTGGCTAAGAAAGGGTCGGAGACGGTCACGAAGATCTGGCTATACATTTGAGTAAAAAACTGAACCTTACTAAGAAAAATTTACTCCATCAATTTAACTCATTTGTTTTTGTTAACAAATGCGGTGAGTAGTTAGTTGTTCTTTCTATACTTCTTTTTCTTTTTATGATAAGTTGAAAGTTACTAACTAGTAAATGTTAGTTATGGGTAGTGTCTTTTTCACTTTTCTGTTATACAAATTAAAGGTGTTTTGGCAGTTAGCTTTGGGTATGTTAATCTAGAGGTTTGGTACTTTTTCTTACATGTTTTGAGTTATTGTTTTCATTGGAAGTAAATGTCAGCAATAGACATGTTGTTCAATGACACCATCTATGTAACTTGCTTTAATGCCCATTTCCCTATCCCTTTTTTCATTAAATTTGCTATTTAACCCTATGTTTGTTTTGACTTTTAGATATTGAATTTTAATGGAAATTTTAAATTTACTCACTCTTAAGTTATGTAAAATGTTAAAAATTTCTACCGGCGTTCGTTTAGTTAAAAGAACGACGGGTTTTTTTAGTCTATAGGGTGTTCATAATCTAGTTATATATACGGGTCGAAATCAGAACATCCTAAAAAGTTAGAGATGAAAAAGATAAATCATGGATACAATATTGAGCAAATGGTCCAAATGATGTTGTATTGTTTTTGTTTGTGAATAAAACTTATGATAGGTTAAATAATCCAAAGGTGGGGTGGTCCAATAACTCTAATATCTACATATGTAGGGGTGGTCATTGCCATGTTACTTATTTTGTAGGCTTATAGTATTGAGATTAAGAAATACTAATGGGATTTGGAATACAACCATGAGACAATGACAGCCTTGATGTCTTGGTCACAAATTTATGGTACAACGATTAAGAATTTTGAACATGAGAGGTAATGTTCTGCTTTATCTGATTGTACATTTGATTAAAATAATCAAATGTACAATCAGATAAAACAGAACATTACCCCTCATGTTCATTTGTCCCCTCATGTTCATTTGAACATGAGAGGATCTTTCCTTCTTTTTACTATATATCTAACTACAAAGCAAAAGCTAAGACAATACATAACTCAACCATTTAGTATTATAGGATTACTAAGTCAATAATGCATTATATGTTATAGTAACTAGCTTGTAGTTAAATGCAGTAGATATTGCATCTTGGTTGGGTTCATTTTAGGATGTTAAAAGGTTTGCATTGTGTTTTATGTTTCCTTTTTGGAATAAAATAGGGGCAAGAAATATGTGTTGTCGCACAAAGTTTTTACTTAAAAATGGTCACATTTTCATTAGTTTTGCATATAAATATGTATATAATATATTAAACATATATGAGCCATATAATTCAAGTTTATATGCAATTTCTTTTTATTTTACAAGTGTAACATGGTCGTTATTTCCTAGGGCCACCGAAAACCACGAAACAACCCTGATTGGATTGATCAACAAAATCGGATCGAATATGAAGACAAATAGTATTCTACCAAGATTACTAATGCCATTTAATTAAACTCGCTATCGAAAAAGGTGGCATCTATTAAATGTTGTTTCACGTAAACGAAAATGATAGGAATAAATCCAAGTCTTTATCTACATCAATTCGTCTAGTTACAAGTACATGTATAGTTCTCCAAAAAATTTATATGTTACTTGCATGATAGAATAAATGAGGTTTAATTTACCCTTTTCGTGGTAAAAAGGGTAAATCTTAGATGGAAAAATATATTGAAAAAGATTAGAAGAAGATTTGGTCATAAAAATGCCAAGGAATTAACTCGAATCCCGGGGATTAAATATAATTTTTCACATCAGAAATCAGAGTTAAAGAAATAGAAAAGAGAAAGAGGTATGGAAATGAAATATTGTTTATTGCTAAGATCGAGATCTAAATCTTTTTTTTTAAATGTGAATGTCAAATCTTATTCGCTAAAATGTATAGCACATGCATATCCAAACGATTCCTTGGTTTATTCTTTCTTAAAGCTAATTCTACAACAACTACTACTAATGCTTGTGCTATTCTAGAGCTAAATATTGATCCACTCTCGACTAGTAGATTACATTACGAGTCAAAACAAGTTTAGGATGTAACTCGGTCGAATTATGAGTCAAAACGAGTTAACGTACGGTGTACATTGATCGAATTATGAGTGAAATACGTTTAAGGTCGTACTGTTAAATATTTGACATAGCAAACATACTTGATGATGCAGAAACTATTTTTTTTTTTTTGAATATACATATCTTTGCAACACCATACGATAATTTTAAGAAATTTGTTTCATTTTGTTTCTTTCAAAAAATGCACATTTTTAGTTAGATTTATGGGTTGTCACTCATCTCGTATGAGAGATTACTTTAGACATTTTACTTAAAAAATGATTTATATCAATATTTTACTATATAATTAGTAATAGCTAAAGACTTGCACAACACCAATTTTGATCATTTGTATGGTTATTTGAGACAACACGAATTGAAGCTCATGCAGAGAAAGTGCGTCTAACAAGGCAACGATACTCAGATCCTATTGCCTTGGTAGCTAATACATCCAACTCATCTCCATCTTACTCCAACCAGTCTCAGTATCATCAACAACTCTTCTCATTTGCTCAACAATATTATTCACCTCCATTTACAGTATCACCAATGATTCACCCACAATCTTCTTTGGCACCCATTGTTCATCAACCATCTATGGCTCAACAGCAGTTCTATCAACCACCTGATACTCATCATTCATTAGTAATACATCACCAATCATACTAAACACCTTTCATCATTCATCATCACAAGCACCTTTCCCTCAGTTGGATTCAGGATTGGCTGTACCATCCTTTCTACCTTCAAATGATCCTCTTGCTAGCTTAAACAAAGTAATGGCTTTAATTAGCACAACATTCGCTTCTCGATACCCACCAACTAACAATCAACTTAGAACCTCGTCTAACCCAAGGAATCAGGCAACTATCCAAGATGGAAGAGTCACAATGCAGACCAAGGTTTTCAAGATCGAGATCCTACCCAGGATCGTTTTCGTATTTGCAAAATCGAGATCGTAAAGTTGGATCGGGATCATAAGATCCTACTATAATGTCATTATCTTAATAGTCTTTGTAATATTATACAAATCTGCAAATTATTATACATCATAAACACAAAATTATATGAATGTTTCATAGAAATGATGTCCTAAATTATGATTATAAAATGTTTAAGAAGATTAACATGTTGTTTTTAAAATTCTACGAAACACAACCCATAAATTTGTAGTTTTTAGTTTGTGGTTCGAGAAAAGTAAGATCGGATCGGAGTAGATCTTAAGATCCTATGGTCAAGATCAGGATCCTATAAGATCTTAAGCATGAAAAGATCCTATGTAGGATCTGGATCGTTTTTGCTTTGCAGTATCGTAAAATCGTAAGATCGTAAGATCAGGATCGAGATCTTAACAACCATGGTGCAGACAGTTAAGGGAAGAAAAAATCAAAGGTATGCAGGTAGTGGTGCTAGGAATAATGCTACAACTACAGGGGGTAACAGAACTAGGGGAACTAACACAGCAGGTCGGGCAATGGTTATACGTTGCTGTAACTGTCAAGAGGAAGGCCACATGGCAAGACAGTGTACCAAACCTAAAAGGCATAGGAATTCAACATGGTTTAAAGAAAAGGTGATGCCTACTGAGGCTTTAGAATCAAGGATGGTCTTGAATGAGGAGCAGATGACATTCTTAGCAAATAATAGGGATGAAGTTATTACAAGCCAAAAGTCTCAGGAAATTCCAACTCTAGCAGCTTTTCAAACTGATGATTAGGATGCGTTTGATTCTTACTGTGACGAGGCTCCATCTGCAAGTGTTATCCTAATGGCTAAGCTTTCTTCATACGATTCAGCAACTCTCTCAGAGGTACCAACTTATGACAATTATCTTGATAATCATGTGATTGATCAAAATGTGCAAGAGATGCAGTATTCTGAACAACCTTATTTTAATAATAATCCAGATATTGACATAACAAGTGATAGTAATATGATTTCATATGAACAATATCTTAATGAAACTAAAAATACGGGTGTTCAAGATACTTCTTATTCTGTGCAAAATGATGCAATGATAATGTCTGTGATTGAAGAGATGTCAAATCAAGTTGCTAAATGTAATATGGTGCATAAGAAAATAAAATTATAAATGAGTCATTATTAGCTGAGCTTGAAAGATATAAAGAACAAATCAAACTTTTGGAAGAAAGACAAAAATTTGATTTAAGTGATAGAGAAAAGTATATTGATGGTCAATTGAGAAAGATTATTGTTGACAAAAATGCAAAGGTTGCGGATTTTGAAAATCATATTCACTTATTAAAACAACTTAATGCAACCGTTAAAAGTCATAAGACTTTGTCAACAATAGTTGATGTTTTGAAAACAGAATCTAAGGTAAAAGAGGATAAATATCTTGATGAGATAATTGAATTAGAAAAGCAAAAGAAGGCTTTAGATAATGTGATTTACAAAATGGGTCAATCAACGCAAACAATGCATATGTTGACAAAACCTCAAGCTTTTTACGATGAAACTCATAAAATAGCACTTGGTTATCAAAATCCTTTATATATGTCTCAAGCTCAGAGAAAAGTACCTACTTTATGTTATGGTAACACAATTGTTAAGCAGCATGCTGCATTATCTGTCATTGATACTAAGAAAACATTAGAATTAGCTTAAGAGAGTAGATTAAAGATACATGCTAAACAAAATGACCCAATTATGCAAGAAAAGAAAGTTAATATTGCACCCATTGACTATGTTGCATTGAATAAATTGTCTGGGCATTTTGTGAAGCATTTTGTGCCTCAAAAGCAACTTTCTGCAGAATAGGCATTTTGGTTACTAGGGGTGAGCGTGGTTCGGTTTTTGTATAAAACCAAAACCGAACCAAAAAATTTTGGTTTTTGATTTTTAGAAACCATTCGGTTTCGGTTTTGTATCGGTTTGGTTTTTCTGTTGTCGGTTTATTTTTGGTTTGGTTTTTCGGTTTTATACGACTTATCGGGCTTTGCTTTTGCAAAGTCGATTTGAATATACCATAAACCAACACCTTCAAAGCTTTAAAGAAACAATCTAAATAAGAAAAACCAAAGACACAACAATGATAATAAGAAACAAATAATCATATAAAACCCTTAAAAAATTATCTATATGTTATAAAGCAACACAATAACAACGATAAAAACCTAATAAACATAAAAAAACTCATAGAAGAGAACTTATTATGTGTCATAAATGGCATGTACAAGAAGTATATGAAACAAAGAGTAGTTACTAGATATGATATAGTTAATCTAGCAAAGCATATTCATCGTCCCTTAGCTTTGATCACAACTTATTTTTGTTCCTATGTTTATAAAGATCGGTTCGGTTTATATCGGTTTTATTTTAATTCTAAAACCAAACCGAACCAAAAACTTCGGTTTTTCCAAAATCCAAAAACCGAACCATCGGTTTTTCAATCGGTTTCTGTTTTCTAGGTTTTGGTTCATCGTTTTTTTTCGGTTTAGGTTCGGTTTTTCAGTTTCATGCACATCCCTATTGGTTACCCATTTCAAAATCTATTTCTGAAATACCATCGGTTCAACCTGAACCAGTTCTAAATGAAATTCCTCGCGAACTTCCTACAATTAGTTTGGTTAAAGAAAGTTTTAACAAAATGAGAAGTCATGTGAATGATTTTAAAAATGTGGTAACTGTCTGTACCAAGGTAACTGGTCAGGATGAGGGTTCTTAGGGATTTGAACATATTCGAAAAGCTTTTGATAAAGATCTCAAACCTTTTGTTAAAACTTTAAAAGAGTATTTTCTCATGTTTGATAAAGGTCTTCATAAAGAAAATACTGACATGAAAGAAGTTTTTTACACAAATGGAAACACAAATTGCCAAATGTTATGTAGAAAGGAAAACTTTTCAGATAAAAAAGAAAGAATTATTGCCACAGAACGATCATTTATTGGAGCTTCTTATATCTCAAGATCTTGTGCATACCGCTGTGAATTCCTTAGCTAAAATTCTTGACTATCAAAGTATGGAAAATAGTTTTCTAGATGAATTCTGAGTGTGTTGAACTCCAGGCTGAGCTTTCAAAAAAGAATGACATGGTTGAAAACGATGTTTATGATGAACTTTCAAAACGATGTACCAGAATAGAAAACATATGTATTTCTCTTGAAATCAAAGTGCAACAATATAAACAAAGTTTTCAAAATAATCAACCTCAAAACAAACAAGATGCTCCTGGGTTTCCTGCATTTTTTGAAATCAATGAATTGAAAGCTCAGTTAAAAGCAAAAGACAACTCAATCAACAAATTAAGAGACCACATTGCTACTTTAAAAGGCAAAAGTGTGTCTGCGGGTGATAAATCTGTTAATAATTCCAAAGTCATTGCCCCAGGAATATATAAGCTAGGCTTAGAATCTCTGTCTCTTATGTTGCGAAGAAATAGGGAAGCTCATGTAGACTATTTGAAACACACACAGGAACACGCTGACACTCTTCGTGAAAATTGTGGAACATGCTAGAGATTTAAGGCCTTTAGATAGTGACTTAGACTCTATCTGTAAGTTTGCCACACGTGTTCAAGAATTGCTAGTTTATGTGAGAGATACATGCCATAGTTCTATCAGAAAAATTGAGAAGCTGATTGTAGTGACTCTAATAAACAAAATTAAAAAGTTAGGTTTGCAGAACCTAGTACCTCATCAAGTAACACACATAAATAGGTAGACTCTTACAAAACTAAGGATTCTAACAAACCTTTGTTGCCTTCTACAAGAGTAATCAGTTCTACTAGTGCTAGCGGATCAAAGCCTCAAGGCAATACAAAGAACAATAGGATCTCAAGACCAACAAGTAGCAACAAGAATAATAAAGTAGAAGTTCACCTTAGGGATGTTACACCTAGTTTAAATAAAAAGAATCATGTTTCTGAACGTATCTGTATTGCAAATATTAAGCATTCTGTTTTAAATGCGAATTCTGAGCTTATTTGTGCTACATGTAATGAATGTATGTTTGATGCAATTCATGATTTGTATGTTCTTGATTATGTTAATAATGTGAATGTGCGTGCTCAACCTAAATCTATTAAGAGCAAAAAGAAGAAAATGTGGAAAGCTACGGGGATAATTTACACTAATGTTGGATATAGTTGGAAACCAACAGTAAGGACCTTCACTATAGATGGAAACACGTGCCCTTTAACTAGGATCGCCTCTACTATGGTAGTGCCTCCTAAGAAACCAAGCTCTTCAACAGTAGTTAAGAAAACTGCACCTAGTAGTAATACTTCAGGGAAACTTAAGGATATAACCAATATAGGTTCGAGTAGCAAATCAAAGAATGTAGCATCTAAGATTTCTAACAACTCGGAACCCAACAAAAATTGGGGATCCAATGTTTCTACTACTCCATCTTCCTCCCGTGTCCATTTCAGGTCGTTCAAATCGTCCTCTGGTACCTGGACTCGGGTTGCTCCAAGCACATGACCGGGTAGAGCTCTCAGCTCATCAACTTTGTTAGCAAATTCATGGTTACTATCAGATTCAGGAATGATCATGTTGGAGAAATCAAAGGATATAGGGATTATCAGATAAGAAATGTCATGATTTCTAGGGTTTATTATGTGGAGGGGTTGGGACATAACTTACTTTCAGTTGGTCAATTTTGTGATTCTGATCTTGAGGTCGTATTTTGAAAACACACCTGCTATGTTCGTGATTTGGAAGGTGTTGATTTGCTCAAATGATCAAGGGTCTCAAATTTATACACAAGGTCAATGGAAAAAATGATGCAATCCTCTCTAATTTGTCTTTTGTCTAAAGCCTTAAAAACTAAGTCTTGGTTATGGCATCGAAGGTTATCTCATCTAAACTTCGGTTATATTAATGAACTTGCCAAACAAGGTCTTGTTAGAGGGCTTCCCAAATTAAAGTATCAGAAAGAGAAAAAAGCAAGAAAGACACCCACAAACCCAAGTCTGATGACTCCATCTAAGAGAAGTTATATCTGTTACACATAGATTTGTGTGGTCCAATGAGAATTGAAAGTATCAACGGGAAGAAGTTCATTTTGGTTTTGTTTATGACTATTTACGGTTCACCTGGGTAAAATTCTTACGAACAAAAGTTGAAACTCTAGAGATTGTGATTAAACTTCTAAAGAAAATTTAAGTTCGTCTAAATCCAACCATCCGTAACATACGAACATTATAATGGAACATAGTTTGTGAATCAGAATCTACAAGCCTACTATGATGATGTCAGGATCTCACACCAAACCTCAGTTGCACGTACTCCACAACAGAATGGCGTTGTCGAAAGACGAAACCGTGCGTTAGTGGAGGCTTCACGTACGATGTTGATATTCTCTAAGGCTCCATTGTTTCTGTGGGCAAAGGCAGTCGCGACAGCTTGCTTTACCCAAAACCGTTCTCTAATTCGAAGACGTTACAACAAAACACCATATGAACTCATACATGACAAAAAACCCGACTTAACATATTTCTACGTCTTTGGTGCGTTATGTTATCCAACCAATGACGGTGAGGATCCGGGTAAGATGAAACCCAAAGCTGATATTGAAACTTTCATTGGCTACGCACCTGAAAAGAAGGCTTACCGAATTTATAATAGAGAAACTATCCATGTTGAATTTGATGAGATGACAGTGATGGCTTCTGAACAATTCATTTCAGGACCCCAAGCTTCAATTTATGACTCCTGGAACAATCAGTATAGGACTCGTGCAAAATTCTCCTTCTCCAACACCTTATGTTCCACCAACTAAGAATAACTGGTATTTTTTGTTCCAACCAATGTTTGGTGAGTACTTAAATCCTTCACCAAGTATTGTTTCTCCAGTTCCTACAGCTGCTGCTCCAAGACTTGCTGATCCGACCAGCTCACCTTTTTTAACTTCTGTTGATCAAGATGCACCATCTACTAATACTTCATCAACAATACAAGAAACACAGTCCCCAGTTATTACTGAAGGTGTTTCATAACAGTTACAACAAGCATCGTTTGATGATGATCCCTTTCTCGATATTCTCACTTCAGAACCAAGTTCTCAAGATTCATCGTCAATTGTGCAACCAAACAGCCCACCTTTTGACCATATCAGCAAATAGATGAAGAATCATCCTTTAACAAAATGTGATTGGCAATCCTTCTCGACCTGTCTCAACACGTAAACAGCTACAAACCGACACTATGTGGTGTTCCTTTGATTCCTTTCTTACTTCAATTGAACCCAAAAACTTTAAAGAAGCATTGTTGGAATCTTCATGGATCGATGCGATGCAAGAAGAAATTCACGAGTTTGAATGATTGGATGTTTGGGAGCTTGTACCTTGTCCATAATTAATTATGATAATTAAACTAAAGTAGATCTTCAAAGTCAAACAAGACGAATTTACAGGGGTACTAAAAAACAAGGCAAGGCTCGTAGCTAAGGGATATCGTCAAGAAGAGGGAATCAATTTGAAGAGTCTTTCACACCTGTTGCTTGCATAGAAGCTATCAGAATATTCGTTGCAAACGCCGCCAATAAGAACATGACTATATACTAGATGGATGTCAAAACAGCATTCTTAAACAGCGAGCTACGTGAAGAAGTTTATGTTAGTCAACCGGAGGGCTTTGTAGATCAAGACAATCCTACCTACGTGTACAAGCTAAAGAAAGCCCTATATGGTCTCAAGCATGCTCCACGTGCATGGTATGACATGTTGTCAAGCTTTCTACTATCCCAACATTAGAAGGAAAGAAGGCAAAGACATACTCATAGTATAAATTTATGTCGATGATATAATCTTTGCATCTACTGATCATAGTCTATGTGATATATTTGTTGATATAATAAGTTCTAAATTTAAGATGTCGATGATGGACAAAATGTCATTTTTTCTTGGACTTCAAATCTCTCAAAGTCCTAGAGGCATCTTTATAAACCAAACAAAATATGCTAATGAAATTCTTAAGAAATATGGTATGGATTCTAGTGACTCGGTTGACACCCCTATGGTGGATAGAACCAAACTGGATGAAGATCTACAGGGGAAAACAATTGATTCTACACATTACCATGGAATGATCGGCTTCCTTATGTATCTTATTTCTAGTCGACCTGATCTTGTATATGCAGTATGCATGTGTGCCTAGTATCAAGCAAGGCCTACTGAAAAGCACTTACATGCAGTAAAACAGATCTTTTGATACTTGAACGGTACCACTAATATGGGCCTTTGGTACTCGAAAGATACCAATATTGCTCTAACAGCCTTTACAGATGCAGATCATGCCAGGTGACAAGACACTCGAAGAAGTACTTCTGGCAGTGCCCAGTTCTTAGGAGACAAACTTGTTAGTTGGTCCTCAAAGAAGCAAAAAAGCGCTGCTATCTCTAGTACAGAGGCATAATACATTGCCTTATCTGGATGTTGTGCTCAAATCCTCTAGATGAGATCACAACTGACAGATTATGGATTTTTAATTCAACAGTATCCCTTTGTACTCTGATAACGAGAGTTCTATTGCTCCTTGTTGAAACAACGTCCAGGATTCAAAATCAAAGCATATTGATGTCCGGTATCACTTTATCAAATAACAAGTCAAAAATGGTGTGGTTGAGCTTTACTTCGTCCAAACTAAGTATCAGTTGGCAGGCATCTTCACAAAAGTGTTACCAAGGAAAAGATTTGAACTGAGTATCAGTTGGCAGGCATCTTCACAAAAGCGTTAAGTGAAGCACAGAGGGTGTCCCTGCGAATCACCTCCGGCGTAAGAGTAAGTATGTGCTTTTGTAAAGTAAGTATGTAAGTATGTATGAGTGTGTGAATGTGTTAGTCATACCTAGAGACCTTGCCAACTATTTATATGTGTAGAAATAGGATAAGGCGAGGCCTAGCATAAAAATCGGTGATCATGGGGGTGTCCTACATTTTAAGGGGTGATTGCAAGAACTGTATACCACGTTCTCTACCTTGGCGGGAAAGCTTAGGTGGAGAGGGAGATCGTGGTTGTTTAGCTTAAACAAGTCTGTTCTTTACCCTAGTTTTGTCGAAGGCCTTACCGCGAAGGGTTTGGGGCCTTCACGTGGCGGATTCCCATACTGGTAACCATCTCGAAGACAATTTTACGCCACTCAAAACTATTCGAAGGTTTTAAAGTACAATTGGGAGAAGATCCCATTCAAGCTCGAAGGAGAGGCCTCTGAGCTGGAGAGGAGGGTACGTCATCAAGCCCCTCAGTCGAATGTAATGTATGCATCTATGGGTGCATTGCGTTCGACTTATCAAATGTAGTCCAAAACGGAGACCATATCGAAGGCCCAAGCAGGCATGCTGTGTGCATTGAATGTTACCCCCCACTTAACAAGGAGTTAGTTGGGGATAGTATAAGGAAGAGTCCCCCTTAAGGAATGTGCGCGTCTTTTTTCAAAGCTGAAATTCAAATTTCAAATACTCCTTCAATCTCATCGGACACGTGTACGCACCGATTAAATACATCCTTCAAATAAGCTATCATTACTGTTTTTATTTATACCCTTGCCTTCCATTATCCTCGTCGACTCTGCTTATTAATCACAATGTAATTATTTCTTTCCCTGATCTTTCATGGATTCCAAATTTGTCATCGCATCTCAAACGTGCACCTTGACTCAAGAACAGCTAATTCAATTTGTCCGTGACTATGACATCCTTCAGAATGTTAGGGTTGTTCTTCCGAAAAAATCTCAAACCATCTACGATGCTCCTTTAGGCTTTGTTGGTTTATATACCCATTACTTTTCTCTTTCCAACCTTAGGCTCCCTATTCCTTTATTGGTATGCCAGGTCTTGAATCATTTCAAAGTACACATTTCACTTTTTAACCCTTTTAGTAAGATAAAATTGACGACTTTTGCGGTAATGTGTAAAGCTTACGGTGGTGAGCCCTCCATTGACCTCCTCCGATCATTGTTAAACCTTGGTCATGCTGGTGATTGGTTAACTCTTTCTAGTAGGGGAGGCGCTGATGTGCCTAAAGCTTTGACGAAACCCGTAACCCATCTTGAAAACTAGAAAGGTAGTTTCTTCTATATTGAAAACAAAGTGATCCCCTTTAGCTTCCCTGAGCTCCTTCTTGAAGACAATAAGTTTGACAAAAAAATATTTTAAAGATAAAATTCCTCTAATTTTTCAAATGGATCTGTTGTATGATCAAATCTCCACCTACCTTTGTAACGTTCAAAATTTTCCGGATCCCATTCTCTAACTTGCAGGCCTAAAGACCTCCTGGAAATATAGCCCCAAAAAGCTTATGATCTACCATCGTGGACATGATATTTCTTTTTGTTTTGTAATGTGTAACTTGTCATATCTTGCCTCCTAAACTATTTTGTTGTGTTCGGCTGTTTACAAAGATGGATTTTAGGAGTTTTATGGTCTAAGGGGTTGATGGTGAGTTCAATTTTCTTCCTGAGGGAGGTTTAGAAGAAAATCAAAGCTCTACGAAGTCTGTAAATAATGAAGCTCTGGTGATCAAAGCGGAGCCTATATCTGATGTGCATCCTTCGGATATTGCCGAGAACATCGTGGACTCTCGCAATACCTTTTCTAAGGAGGATAGATTATCTCTGATTGGCCCTGATGCACTCTCATATCTAGAAGTGGGTAAAAGATTAATGGTCGCTGGAAAAAGGAAGGTTGTTGTTGGTTCCCATGGAGAGGATCCTCATTGGAAGGCTCAGAAAGTTTCGGCTCAATCAAGTAAGGTTGCTGGTGACGCTTCTACTCCCTTTGATGTTGATAGTGACCCCGATATACATGGTAAACCTGATCCTTCTACTGTATGAAGTATCTTTGTTTTTTCGAAAAAAAATTATCAAGGTTGTTTCTTTCCCTTTCTTGTTTCTCTGTGCAGAGTTTCCTTCTGCTAAGGAGTTGAAAGACGTGACTGATTGCTATTGGGTCATTTCTCATGTCACCCCTCCTTCTTGGAAGCAATATTTGAGGGAGATTAGTATAGAACAACTCTATAACATTCACGATAAAGCTTATATGCGCCAAGCTATTCTTGAAAATGTTTTAAA
>BQNB010010280.1:0-45000 GCA_026074375.1 Tanacetum coccineum
TTTCACAGGAGCATTAATTATCTGTGTCTCAGCTGTAGTGGGAATGCCAGTGGAAATTTCCTTTTCCTTTTTGTGTCTACGTTTGTACCTAGTTAATGGTTTCTGAGTAGTGTTGCTAAATCTCTTAGTGATCACAATTTTACTAGTACTAACGTGTTCAGGTTGCTGTAAAGGCACTACTTTGGATTTAGTAAACCTAGTTAAAGGGCACTGTTCTCCTAAAGTGAATTTCCTTCCAGTGGGCTTCCACTGATAACTAACATTAGCAAACAGTTTTCATGTAGCTTTCTAAACCTACTTAACTTTGCTCAAAATATTTTTAACAGGGGGCATGTACAGACTTCAAATATTGCACAACACACTTATCATGATTAGAAGAGATTAAGCAGTTGTTACATGTCCTGCACACAGGTTTAGAATTCGAATTAATTACAGTACACTTAGAGCCAATACTAGAATCAACACGATTCTCTTGTTTCAAATTAGACTTATTGTTCCTAGGGTGATCTTCTACTTTCTTCTTGTTGTCACTTTTAGCTGGCAAGATCCTATTGTTCTTTATATTGCTCCTAGGCTTTGGCCCGCTAGCTTCAGTGGAATTGTTTACTCCTGTAGATGGAATCACAGGTACATTAGTCTTTTGCACCTTCTGTTGCTCAACATGTGTTTGTGTGTTATTATTTGAAGTTTCACATGTTTTCCTAAAAGTCACTTGTTTGTTCCTATTCAAAGGGGTAGTATCAGCCTTTTTATCTCTTTTATTGAATTCTTTCGGAAAAGTGCCAATCACATATTCTAACAATTCCTGAGATCTCTTAGTGTAAAAGCAGGCATTTTCAAGCGTATTATCTAATGGTTTTTCAATTCTAGCCTCTTCTACTATCTCACGAAGTGGTTCTACACTTTCTTTAAGATGTTTGAGATAATCTAGATGAACTTCCCTATTGTTCCTATTGCGAGGGGGAATTGGTTCAACATCGATTGCATACATACCAGGGGCAAGCACTTTTGGTTTTATAGTATTCATAGTGACGCATTCCACTTTTCCTTTTAGATGAGCCTTTAGTTTCTCATTTTTAGTTAACAAAGAAGATGTCTTTTTAATAGTTTTAGCACGCGTTATCTTAATAGAATCATACAATTCCTTGTAATGTTACTTAACTTTTTCATTCTCTGCCCTAAAATGCTCATTTTGTTCTTGAAAAGCGGTGACATGTTTTGTTAACTCTATGTTTTGAGAATCTAAGGCCTTGAAATCGAGAATACGATCTGCATCACTACGTCTCTCATTCATGTGAGATATTTGCACTTTCAATTGTATAATTGTGTTGTTCTTTTCTTGAAGCTGCTCTTTCATTTTGTTGATTTCAAAAAATAAGTTAAATTCATGAGCATCCTAAGATGTCTGTAATTTGTTGTTTCTAGAACGTTCTTTAAGATTTTGATACTTCAATTGAAAATTTAGGTGATCTACCTCAAGGTTGGAAAAATGTTTTATCATTTCAATATGATCATCTTTTTTAATCTTATGTTTCAATTTAGAAATCTCAGCTTTAAGTTCTACATTACGTGCTTGTTCTACAGTGTAAGCATCATGCATTTCAGAAAATTGAGATACAGTATTCATAGCATTCATTACACTATACAACAATTCATTCGACAAACAATCAGTAAGTAGATTCTCATTTTCAATGAGAAGATTTTTCCTCTTAATTTCAGCACATTTCTTGTCCAGAGCATTTTGTTCAACCTCAGCTTCTATTTGTTCAAAAATTTCTTTTATTTTTTTAACTTCTTTAATAAGAGCTGTTTGGATTCCCTCAAAATGTTCTTTAACCGTTTAGAAAAATGGAATTACTTCAGTAAGGTAACATTCTTTTGTTTGTTCAAAACCCCTTTCCCCTTATGTGAGACCACACGGTGTAATTCTCTTTTTACAAGTTTTATCAAATTTTGAAAAAAGTTGTGTGAGTGTGTAAATATTAATTTTCACTTGACTTTTTGTTGGAAGAACCCTGGGGACAAGCTTTGCTGGTGTATTGGGTGTATACACTGTCATTTCTGAAATTGGCTTCGAAACGGAAGACCAAAATATATGTTCTGCGGATAATTGTCTCTGTGGTATAAAAGTTGCAAGATAATTCTCTTTTGAGTAATCTGGGGGTGCAATCTTGACTTTCTTTTCAACACATAGAGGGATTTTCATTTTCTCAAGCTTTTTCTTTCTAGTTATCTCAGCTAACTCAAGAGTATCCTCTGAGTCATGCACAACAGCGGGGGCATGATTGGTCTTGACTATTTCATGACCATTATAGAGAGCAGTTTGAACTTGCATTGCACTGGTGAGATATAAGGGATTTTTGTAGCCTATCACTACCTTTTTCTTTTCATCATAAAAAGGTTTTGGTTTACATAACATGTGTATAGTTTGATGAGACTGATCTTGTTTGAATAATTTATCACTAACTTTTTTTTAGTGCTTTTATATCCAAAAAATCTTCAAGGTATTTATTTTCTCTTTGTTTAAAATCCTTTTTCAAAGTTGCTACTTCATCTTTCATTAACTTGTTATGGTCAATGGTAGAATTAAGTTGCATTTTTACAAAATGAAGTTCCTTTTTCAAATATTCTTCCTTAAGGTACCGGGCAGTGATATTATTTCAATTGTTCATCGATCTTTTGTTCCGTTCAGTTAATTCAAACCTTGGCCTTTTTCATTAAATCTCGACTTATTCTTTATATCTCGTATTGTTCAGCAGTTAATAATTCATTGACTAATTTGTTCTGCTAGTTCACAGAAATACATTGGGCTGCCTGTTCATGCATTATCATTGATATCATATTAAAGCATCATTTGGACAGAAGATACATTAATTTGTATAAACTTGCTCTGCGTTATCCTTTACATCCTGTTCATACGGAATTAATATTACTATCACTCGTATATTCTACATCAGAGTCAAAAACAAACATAGTTTAGTTGTACATCATTTTGCATCTTGTGTACTTTATGATGTGGAAACTAGAAGGGGGGTTGAATAGTTTACAAGTTAATTGACCAGTTTAAAATTCTTTACTTATAAAATGGTTTGATTCGAGTTATATGTCAATCAATCAACAATATGAATCACAACAAAAACTATCTAATGTAATGAACTAAATGAAACAATTTCTAATATAAAGGGGATAAGGCAAAAGAAACGATCAAACCAAGGACACCAAGGATTTATAGTGGTTCGGCAACGTAGCACTCTTCGTTCCTACTCCACTCCCCGAGATATACTCACTCCGGAGATTTTCTCTACTGTCAAAAAGCTCCCTTTAGGCGGAGAAAACACGTTTACACGTCGCTTACTTCTTTTTCGTACACTAAGCTAGATGCGAGAGTCCTATTCTTAGCTAGACAATCTAAGACTTCAATTAGTCTGTACAATCTCACAAGTGATATATACCATTGGATGGACACACAATCCAATCTAACCAAATTACTCAATTTACACCACTTGGATCTTACACACTATCTAATTTACACAACATCACTAAATATGATGTAATGAAGATGTGTGATCTTGAGGAGGAGAGAGAGATCCTTGATAACAATTCGTATATAGAAGGAATATGATTGTTATTCTCTTGCTCTTGATTAGGAAGAAGAATAGAAGAAAGGGAGAAGGAAAGAATTAATCACTTGAAACAAGATCAAGGTAATACTTAGTGATCAAGATATGTATTTTAGAAAGAAAGGAAGAAGAGAGAAAAATGGATCTGAGAAAATTCGTGGCAAGAGGTTCTGTTTTTCAGATGGGGTGGCCCAGTATTTATAGGGGACAAAAAATGACCGTTGCTGGTGGTGGTCCCGGCGGTCCCTTATATATAAGGGGGCCGCAAGGCCTAAAAGGGGGTCGCCACAAGGACTCTGATCCCTTTCTTTGTCCTTTTTGTGGTAATGGTGTATCTGTTATATGAACCTTCTACTTTTTAGGGGGAAAATTGAATTTAAATTTTATGGTTTTTATAAAACATTTCTTTTAATGAATAATATTTTTGTTTTTATATTTTTATAAAAAACACATTTTGTAGAAATGTAAAGGTTTAAGGAAAATTATTTTTTTGTCACTAATCATGCTATGATTTGTTTATCCATATCTTAAGTGATTAAATCATAGACAATAGGAATTTTATGATTAGTAATTTATAAACGTTTAATTTTATGTAAACGTTTTCACATTTTGTTATTATCAAAACATTGAGTAGGTGAAAAATATAAATAACGTTTTTAGACATTATTTGTATTAACAAATCTCCTCCTTTTGATGATGACATAATAATAAACTCATTTAGTTTAAAAATAGAAGTTTATAAAATATTAATGAGTTTAACTCTCTTTCTCCCCCTTTTTGTCGCAATATAAAATGGTGATCATCGAGTGTAGTAGAGAGAAATTAAAATCGACGAATTAAAGACTCCCCTTGATGTAAGCTCCCACTTGTCGGGCACAAGGATGCATTACCATAATTGTTTGCTACAAAAACAAGGTTAGAAGTAAAAGTGCAAGCAAATAAGGCATGACAATATTTAAGAGTATAATCTACCACATTTTAAAAACTCATAAGTTAAAGTTGCATTTAAATTCCATAAGAAATATATATAGTCACAGGAAATAATATATGATGATACAAGCATGTGATAATCATAAACTTAAAACACATACATACTTATAGCATCTAATGAAAGTAAAATTAGTAGATGATTCTTGACTTCATGAGGATGTGATACTCAAAAGGTAGGAAACATTTATTAAAGCAAATTAATCATGTGGGAGTGATTAATTGAAGAGTGAGAATGATGAAGATGGTGACTCATTGTGGTGATGAACATGTGATTGAGGTATGATACGGGTGATAAGGAATTAAATGAAATTAATTTCATTCCTTAATGAGTGGAAGTGGTTAGTGGTGTACCTACAACAATGACAAAAGCTAGCATGACATCCTACTTAAACATGAGTAGGAGGTGGAATCAATGGGTGTGGTAAAGAAGGTGGTGTAGGGGTTTGAGAATTGATAAGTGTGGAGATTGTGTGGAGTTGATTAATAATTCGATATCTTTGTGGGTAGTTCATAGGTGGTGAGATAGAGTGAGGAGTGTTAGTTGAAAGTGGCGGTGGTAAGTCATTTTGACAAGTAGGTGATGATTTTGGAAGAGATGTCTTACGTTTCCATACTTGACAAACTGACATCATTGGGTGAAAGAAGAAGAGTATTTGAGTAACATGATGATGATAAAGAAGATTGATGGTATTAAATAATGAAAAGGTAAAGGGAAATGCATATGCATGGTGTTAGAGATGAAGATTGAAGAAATTGTATGTTCAAAGAAGGAAGTTCCAGCAAGAGTCTAGGACTAGGGTGGTCAAAGATACAAAAAAACAGAAATTTAAAATTTATGTTCCCTCTTGTTGGCGGTCCCTTATTGTTGGGCGGTCCCGGATTGATAAGGGGGCCGCCTGATGAATTCAAGGGCCGTTTTCTGGAGAGAACAAATTTTTCCCAGTATTTTCCCACAGAAGTATCACACCTCAAGTCAGTCAAAATTCAAGTAAATCTAAACTAACAATGCATCAATCATTAATCTTAAGCATGCAATTTTGATAATCCTTAATAAGATTCACATAAGAGCACAAATTGTTAACTAGCAAGGCATTTATAGGATGATAAAACTATTTTAAAGATCATCCTAACACTCGGAAATCATCATTCATTGTCCTAGTTCTAATATAATGTATTAGATAAGAGATATAATAATAAGAATAGCAATAATCTCTTAGAAGTTATGCCAACATCTTTACTTCCTTTTTCCTCCCATCATGTTCTTAAGAGCTTGTCCAATTGACCTTAATCCGTCTCGGTGAGCATCTCGTTGTTGAGTTTGAAAAGTTATGGTTTCGGATAAAAGGGTGTTCAAGTCATGACTTTCATGAGAGGAGTTTTGACGGACTCGAGAAGCGACATTAGATGAAGAGGAAATTTGTAGAGAGGGTGAAGATGAATTGGAGTGAAATGATTCATCATCATTTTCATCAACCATGTGATCAAGTGGAAGAGATGAGGAGGGATGATTTAGAGTGGTGGAGGAGGAGCTAGCATTTGGACTTCACGAGGTTTCTTTTCTTGCCTCGATCCGCTTGCGTTTTTCGCTCATAATGAGGAGCAGCGGATGCATGGCTCGATCATGTGAGAGAAAATGATCAAAAGCTAGCTCAGGAGAGACGGACACGACATGTTTGAATAACCTAGTTAAGAGCATTCCATAAGGTAAGAGTTCCTTAGGTTTGAATCGAGTCTTTTCCATTCTTTTGAGAATGAAAAATGCTAGGTTATATGGAGTAGATGTCTCAATGTAATAAAGCATGTGACAAAGACACGCGGAGACATGATCCCTATGTCCTCCTAGACAAATGGCATTTTCACGAATAATCTTAACCCATGGTTTCATATGAGTTTGAATCTCTCGGGTTATAAAATTTCATTTTTTACCAACGACATGGTTTTCTTGTTTTTGGTTGAGTCTCTTGCCTTAGATGTGGGAATTTGAATGAGAGATATTAATGACATTTGGAGATGGGGGTTTGGCTATATAGACGCACCTCTATTGGAACATGACGACAAATGGTCAAGGGGGACCAACATTTTCGGTGCGTTAGAGCATTGACCCTTGAAAGGGAATTCTTAGAATTGGAACCGAATTACTCTAGGTGTGGGAAAAAGACTTATTTTGAATTGACAAAATTGACAACAAATTCACCTTAGGATTATTTATAAAAGTGAGTTGACAATAAAACTCAAGAACAAAGCGAGGTATAATTTGTTCGTTAATATCTAACAAACAGTCAAAACCGATTGACTCAAACTTGGCACGAATATGACTCATATTTTTGAAGTTTGGACTTACACCCTTTCCATCATGAAAGTTATCGTTTTTAAGTTTTAGCCCATTGTATTTAGTAGGGTTGATTAAATTCATTTGATATTTGGGGTATGTAGTTTCGTGTCTTTTGATGATCTAGACCGGTTAGCTCGAGGCATTGTATACCTTAGGAAGATATAAGCAAGATTCATATTTATCTCACTTATTTACGTGTTATTGATGTTTTGAGTTCGTGCCTAGTGTGTGCCTATATGCGAACAATGTGGAGTAACGATTAACTCGACCTAAATATAAAATCCTAAGAGTTAACCCAGATGCTCCTTAATTTGATTTTGCTCAACCAAACAAGTCGAAAAATACATATGAATTATGTATCTCGAAATTTGTTCATGAGATCATTATGCATGTATTTGGAAACGTTTTTAGATTGGATTAACAATGCATAACAACAATTTTATTATGTTCCTAACGTGAGTGATTTGAAAATAAAATTGGGGTTTTGTTCAAAATCAATTTTTCATTTAATCTTACTAATGTATGAAAATCCTATGTCTACGGGAAGCATATTAGTTATACATTGTATCCTAGTACTCTTAATTGCACAAAATTGAAAGAAAAATCAAAAATCCCCAATTTTGATTTTTGGTGTTCATCATGAACCTAGACTCAAATTGAAAGGTAACTAGATGAAATGACTCTAAAAATTGATGATTTCTTTGATATTAGGATTGATTATTAGTGTTGATTTGATCTTCAATTGAAGTTTTAATGATTGATTTTGAGTTTTGGTATGTTTTAGGTCGTGTTTGTGCACCAGCAGGTAAGGGAGTGTTTGTTTTTGTGTTTTGAGAAAATTTTTGGTTAAGTGTCCAAAATATGGTCTGCTGATGGCGGTCCCATATCTCCTGGCGGTCCCAAATATATTGGGGGGCCGCCCTCAGGCAGTAATTTTGAACTTATTTTTGACAAAAATTTAACGAAGAGGAGTGACAATTTAATTTGCATTTCGCGAATTAAACATGCTTAAAGTACTTCGGTGAATGTTCTTTAAGTTGTCACGAACGGAATGGTACACGGACTAGAATTGAAAACAGAAGAAGAGATGCGTATATTAATATGATTTTTGGAATGTGTTCTATCATTCCTAAACCTAGACGTAGATAGTTAAACAATTTCACGTTTTAAGAGGTTTAGTGTGAAATGTAACGGAATTGGTTGTTCTACGAGACGGTACTTATTCAAATTGAGACATGTCTGTTTGGACATTATCGTGTGTGAAATGTGGTGACGAATTTTGATGTGTTTGGTACGAGAATGTTGCACCGGGTTTTTGCTAAGGTCAATCGCGCCCTTGTTGTCGCACATGATGGGAACGTCGTCGAGTCGTACGTCGTAGTCGATGAGAGCTTGTTTCATCCATAGTGCTTGTTGACATGCCTTTCCGGCGCTTACGTATTCGGCTTTGGTAGTGGATATAGCAAGAGCGGTTTGTTTCTTCGAGAACCAAGATGTCAAACAACAATCTCTATGAACGTACTATTCCGCTAGTGCTCTTTCAGTTCACATAATCCTAGCATGATCTGAACTCGGAAATATACTACGGTTTTTATTTGCCGGTCCCCTTAGGATACCCATAATCCGAAGTGAGTAGTGCCTTTTATTATCGGAGCTACGCTTATACGCTTCAAGGTGGAGGGGTTTTGGGAGCCTCTTGGATGGCGGAGCACAAAAGGCAGACACTAACACGATATCGGGCCTACTTGTCATTAGGTTGTAGATTTTCTTTTTTGGACGTACCTATCATGCCTCTAAATACTTGGGTACTATCTACCGACTCCACACTCTTGTCTTTCGTGAGTTTAGTTTCGGAGGGACAGGGCGGTTTTCATTGGTTTAGAGTTTCTAGACCAAATTCTTATGCGTTTCATTTAATGTTCTTAGATGATTTAATGAATTTTTACCGTCTTCTATGTGTTTAATTTTGGAATTCCAAAGGAAGAAGGGGTTTTAAGTTCACCCTTTCTGCTTCATCTCGAAACGCGTCTTGCATGATTTTGGCAATTCATTCACACCATGTCTTGACAAGTCTAGAACTCGAATATATGTCATCGATCATTATTTGAACATGATGAGATTTTGAAACTTTTTTTCTTATTAAAATGAGTGTTATCTACCTTCCAATTTTATTTTCATGTTTATTAAGAAAAAGCTTTTAATCTATTATACCAAGCTTTTGGGTGCTTGTTTAGACTATATAAAGCTTTCTTTAATTTATAAAACATGATCCGTTTTTTTGAATCATATGGAAATCCAAAGGTTGTGTCACGTAGACCTCCTCATTGTTAAAACCGTTCAGGAATGCACTTTTAATCCATTTGGAAAAATTTAAAATCTATGGCGCAAGCATAAAGTAATAAATATCCTTAATAGACTCATGTCTAGCAAACCAGGGCATATGTTTCTTTCATAATTGTTGACCCCTCTTGTTGTTTTTTGTTGTAGCTTGGGAGAAAAATATATCTAGCCTTGTTTCGAGAAACTACACCCTTTTCTCGTCTAACTTATTTCTAAACACCCATTAGTTCCTATATTTGTCATTATTTCTTAGGTTGTGGCACTAACTCCCAAACGTCGTTAGCATGAATGATTTAATTTCTTCTTGCTTGGCGACTATCCAACTTTTATCTCCTAGGCTTCATTCACTTTCGCTTAGGTTTTTATGGTTGTGATAAACAATAAAAAGTTACTTTGTTTTGGGATTGTGATATAAGGGTTTCTTTGGTTGGAGGTTTCTATGGAATTTTTAGGGGTTGGTTCCTAGCTCATTAATAGTGACTATTTCATCAATCTCTAAAGTTTCATCTCCAACAACATTTTTAGTTCTTTCTTTTGATTTCCTTATTGCTTTCGTCTTTCATCTAAGTCATCGTCACTAAGGGGTGATTGTCTAGAGGTGGTGGAGTTTCATCGAATGTCCGTGAGTTGATTCTTTAATTTTCACTAGTGTGTTTTTTAAGATTGATATATATGCTTTTCTATTTAGGAATAAACCTAGAAAGACACCTTCGGTAAGACTCTTGGTGTCAAACTTGGTAAGGGTAATCTTGAGTGTTTAGATATGAAGCACTTGCTTCCAAACCACTCTAAAAAATAGTCAAGAGTAGGTTTCCTACCTCTCAAGTTTTCATAAGGTGTTTTTCCTAGGATGGTTCTAATTTAGGATTTGGGTTGACGTATTATGTTGAAGTATCGATGGTGTTACACAAAACTTTTGTGGTAATGATTGCTTGTTCTATATTGATTCTACTCTACTTTCTTGATGGGTTCCTATTTTTCCTTTCAACCACGCCATTTGATTGAGGAGTGCGTGGAGCCGAGAAGTTGTGAGTAATACCATTGGCATTACAAAACTCTCTAAATTGCACTTCATTATCAAATTCTCTACCGTGGTCGGTTCTTATTGACACTATTGTACATCCTAATTGATTTTTGGTTTTTTCTTAATAAAATATTTCGAATTGATGAAAGGCTTCAGTTTTTATTCTTAAGAAATCTTGTCCATGTATTACCTAGAGTAGGTCATCTACTTTGGGACTAGGGTATAACGATTTTTCTCGTAGCTCCGTACGACGGATGGACTAACAAGTTCCATATGGAGATGTTCTAAGCAATTTAGCGTTGAGATTACATTCTTAGTAAGTGATAGCTTGAGCTTGTTTTCCAGTTTTGCAAGCATCACAAAAATGTTGATCAAACTTAAGCTTAGGTAGGTTCCTAACTAATTCCTTAGAAGCTAATGATTGAATGAGACGCATATTTGCGTGACCTAATCTCCTATGCCACAAAGTGGAATTATCATCAATCGTTGCTAGACAAATTTGATCCTTGGCTTATTTCCTAATTTCATCACATATAAGCCTTTCTTCCTAATACCTCTACCTATCACTTTACCGTCCTTAGTGATTTCACTATCATGTTCAGAAAAAGTTCTCTACACTTATTATCTCAGATGTGTACTATATTAGCAAGTTGAATCTAGATTTATAAACATGTTCTCCATTATTATTTTAAGAAGTCTTAGAAAAATCGTACATTTGCCAATGATGTTACCGCGAAGATTACTACAAAAAATAACGTTACCTCCATTGTATGCCTTGTAAGTGGAGAAGAGCTTTTGGTTTCCCGTCATATGTTTGGAACATCCGCTATCCTTGATCCATTCGTCGGGCTCTAAATTGACTCCAAGGCATAATCTAATTATATAGAGACATTAACTAAAACCCGTTGGTCCAATATCTCATGGGTCCAAAGTTGTTAGTGCCAAAACATCCCTTGCATTTGATGCAATTGGTTGGGATGTGGAAATAGAAGACACATTTACCATGGCATGAACTTTGGATGTGGAAAGTTGTTCCAAGTTTCGGGAAATCCATCGGGGTTGGTTTTGTCGCCAACATGTCTTTTTGGTTGTGGTGTTTTAGGACGAGAATTATTATTGACTTTTCTGGGAGGTAAGGTTTTTGATCTAAAGTTTGGTTTTGAAAATCCAACTCCGGGTTTTGAAAATGGCTTATAGAATTGTTTAACTTAATTGTCTAGAACGGGAACATTTGACTTTAGCTTTACAATTATGTGTATTTGGTCTAGGGACCCAAAAATAGATTTTGAAAGCACAGTTTTCTCAGATCCAGGTGTAACTGGGGGCGGGTTCCCTTATTTATTTTGGGGACGCCGGATATTAAGGGGGTGCGGCCTATATTTATGGGACTCTCCATCAGAAACATGTTTTTTCTGAGTTTTCACATAAATTTTTTTCCTTTGTTCAATAGATGATGCTTTAAATGAATTAATCCTAAACTAATTTATCATGGAGGGTTTATGATTACTTAACATTTCATTCAAGCAATGTGTACTTTTTCAAAATTTGTTTAATTCTAGTCGATTCTTTTTGTGATTTTCATTTTCAATTTTAAGAGTTTGACACTTTGCATTAATCGAGATCAACTCCATTGTTTTTCTCGAGTAGTGGATAATCTATCTTTTAATTTCTAAGGCTTATTTTCTAGACTATTTCTAATAGATTTTACCCTTGTGTTTTATGATTATCATTAAACTCATTTGCTCAATTTATATATTCATTGTCTACAAGCAACCACCCCTGCCCTCCCCATCCCTAAAGCAGCGATAGAAGAGAGACAAGCCCTTTCATCACTAAAGTAGAGATTACCTCCCGCCCCCTATCCCTCATACCTTCAATTTGGGCATGAGCTACAAGGACAGGTATGCTTGGGATCTTTTTTCATCTTCTTCACCTCTTCGGCTAAAGAACCTCGAACAAATGCTCTTGGTTCTTGTCTCTCGTTGGCTTTGGACATTCTCCAATTAAGTTGATTTGGATCTCATGCATATTAAGCACTTCCTTTTTACTTGTTGTTGTTGTTGTCGTTCGGCTTCTTTGAAGAGGTCTTTTCTAGTCGTTTCGAGGTTGGCTCACAAAATCTACCTCTTCTCTAAAGAACTTCTTATAAGTCTCTCTACCGCCATTAGGCGTACTTTCGTTTCACTACTGGAAGTGGTACACTCTTCATCCACTAGATTCTTTCTTAGCTTAAAGCAAGAGATTTCCTTTCTAATACTTTAGCTTTGGACTATTGCGAAATCTTCTTGTGATTATCTCATGACTTTGAGGTTTCGAATGAGCTCATCAAGAGATAGTGATGTTAAGTCTTTTGACTCTTCAATCGCCGTGACCTTTGCCCTCCATTTAGGATGTAGAGCCCTAAGAAACTTCCTTACGTAGTTCTTATTAGAGTAACCTTCATCAAGAGATTTAAGACTAGTAATAATAGTATTAAATCCAGCAAAAGCACTATCTATAGATTCATCTTCGGAAATGACGAATTGTTCATATTGTTGAACCAAAAGGTCGATATTATTATCTTTGACTTGGCTATTACTTTGATGGGTGATTAACAAAGTTTTCCAAATTTCTTTTGCCGTATTACACATGAAAATTCGTTCATATTCTTTTCTAGGCAAAGCATTGTTAATAACCATTTAGGCTTCATTATTTTTTGCAAACCTTCTTTTAAGATCATCAATTTCTTTTTCAAAAGGGATAACCTCATCAAGTTTGGTTTCCGGATTTTGAATAATGGGTTGAAAAATCAACCATTGGTAAGAAACATGCCAAAGAACTAGATTTATTTTGATTTAACTTATGTTCTCAAATTATTTTGCCAATAGTAAAACTATCACTTTCAAAACGTTGTGGTCTTTGCATAGATTGCCCTTCTAGATATTTGTCTGAATCCATAGATCGATCCAAGCTTTAAAATACAATATATTTTAAAAATCTTGAGTGACCTTGCTCTGATACCAATTATGGAAACTAGAAGGGGGGGGGGTTGAATAGTTTACAGGTTAATTGACCGGTTTAAAATTCTTTGCTTATAAAATGGTTTGATTCGAGTTATATTGTCAAATCATCAACAATATGAATCAAAAAAAAATATCTAATGTAATGAAACTAAATAACAATAATAATATAAAGGGTATAAAGGAAAGAAACGATCAATCCAAGACACCAAGGATTTATAGTGGTTCGGCAAACGGATAATAGAACCTCTTAGTGCCCCTATATCCACGCCCCGAGTACACCAATCGAGATTTCACGTTATGTCAACTAGCTCACCTTTAGACGGAGGTAAGGGAGAGGAAAAACGTTTTCACGTCGCTTACTTCTTTTTCCGACCTACTAAGCTAGATTTCGAGTCTTAATCTTAGCTAGAACCAATCTAAGATCTTCACTAAGTTTCTTTACACAACTTACAAGATATATATACCCTTAGATTGACACCAATCCAATATCACACCAATACACAATTTTAACACACTTAGATCTACATACATCCAATTTACAAAACCAACTCTAAATATATGTAATGAAGATTTGTGATCTTGAGGGGAAGAAGCGGAGAGATCAACTTATAAACAATTCGTATTAGAAGATACTATTGTTCTTTCTTGCAGACTTGATTAGATGAAGAAGTGGAAGAAGGGAGGAAGAAAGAATTAAATCACTTGAAACAAGTTCAAGGTTATGTTAGTGATCAAGATTGTCGTTTTAGAAAGAAAGGAAGAAGATGAGTAAAAAATGGATATGTGAAAAATTCTTGGCAGAGGTTCTGTTTTTTAGAATGGGGTTGGCCCGTAGTATTTATAGGGAACAAAAAATGACCGTTGCTGGTGGCGGTCCTGGCGGTCCCTTATATATAAGGGGGCCGCCAGGCCTAAAAGGGGGCCGCCACTAAACTCCGCTCCCTTTTTTGTCCTTTTGTGGTGAATGTTGTATCTGTTATAGAACCTTCTATTTTTGGGTGGGACAATTTAAATTTCAAGAATTGTATGTTTTTTTAATAAACATTTCTTTTAATGAATACATATTTTTGGTTTGACTTGTTCCTTATATAACGCAAGTTCAGCAGTTAATGATTCATTAACTACTTTGTTCTGCTCATTTGCAGAGACACATTGGGCAGCCTGTTCATGCATATCATTGATTATCATCATTAAAGCATCATTTGGCACAGAAGATACATTAATTTTTACTTCTTGTACTATGTTGTCCTTCACATACTATTCATACAGAATAATATTACTATCACTCATATATTCAGCATCTGAGTCGACAACGTAGTGTGGCTGTACATCATTTTGCATCTCGTGTACTTCATGATACTCACCAACACTATCTAGACAGTTATCATGATCTTGTACCTCAGATAGAATGTCCGAATCATATGATAGACCAGCTTCATCATAGATTGGATCGACTAATGATAGATTTGCCATGAACATGGTCTGTACAATAGGAGCCTCATCAACGCCAAAGTTAAAAGCATCACATTGATCAGCTTGAAAGACGTTGTGCTTGTTGAGTGCCAAATCTTGTATTGGTGCCTCATCTACATCATCATCAAACGTGTTAGTCTGTCCACCTATAATAAACAACTACTCTTCATCCAAAACCACTCCATTCTCCTAAGCTTGCATCAGCAGCATCTTGTCCTTGAAGTATTTTAAATTTTGTGGTCGCTTTGGGTGAGTGCATTGTCTTGCTATGTGTCATATTCCATTGCAGTTATAACACTTAATAGGCTTTGCTTGACCAGGATTTGCATTGCCAACTCTGTTCTGAACTCCCCTATTTCCAGCTGCAACCGCTCCTCGTGCATTGTTCCCCTAAACTCTGTTCTGTCTACCCTGAACTTTTTGAACCACAACCCTGCCATTTTGAACTGTGGCTTGGTTTTGTTTGTTAGATGAGGTTCTGAGTTGATTGTTAGTTTGAGGAAGGTGTGTTTTGTAGGATTGGGCGAGAAGGGCAACTGTTTTTGTTAAGTTTTTAATAAAGTCATCTGTTGGGGTAAGTCTTGAATCAAGGTGTGTGTTTTCTACAAATTTTGGTTGTAGGTAACTGGTGGGACATATGTAGATTGTAGAATAGATGATGATTGTGTAGGGTACTGTTGAAGTGAAACATTGGACACAAAGACAAGAGGATCAATAGCATGTTGAGTGTATTTTTTCAACATCATCTTGCTCTTATTAGCATCTGCCTCGTGTTGCTTCAAGTAAGCATACAACTGATCATAGTTAGATGTTTTCAATCCTCTGTTTAGTTTAACTGCTATTACGAATCTACCCCATTCAGGCAACATGTTGTTCACAAACTTTGAGTTAAGCTGCATTTTTGGCATAGTTATCTTAATGTTTCGCATGTCGTTAATGAGCTTTGTGAACCTGATATAGTATTCGTGAATGGTTTCTCTATGGCAAGACCCCAAAGACATGGCAAGACCTACTAAACTGTTCTATGGAGTTTACAAAGACGACAAAAAAGAATCTAGCAAGATCTTGAGACAAAACAATCACAACTATGGTAGGTAACATATTGCAAGCTACCAGGCAAGGTGTGGCGTACCAAGCACCGAGTTAATCCAGGGAAGAACGATGTTCGGATCCTATGATGGAGGCAAAAGAGATCCTACTAAAGACTCCATCAAAAACACCAGTTGAAATCCTAAACTCGGAAAGGGAAATAACGGACAAATGGAAACGCCCGCCACCCTAAAGAGATGAGATCAACAGGAACATTAAACAATGTTGTGAGTTCCATAACTATCATATACATGATACAAATCAATGCAGGGAACTTAAAAAGGAAATCAAAAAGGCATTTTAGGCAAGAGAACTTGAAAACCTATGTCAAGCAACTAAGAGAAAAACAAAACAATTAGAACGAATAGCTACCTAACATCCTTATGCTTAACACATGGGTATAAGGGAAACAAGAACGGACAACATAAGGCAAAGCATATTTCCCCGAGAAGAGTTCACACCCTTAGCCGATCAAGTCATCATATCAACTACAATTGCTTTATATTTATTGAGCGGAGTCTAGCTGAATGGGGGGATGGAGGGGGCTCAATAAACATCATGTATGCAAATTATTTCAAATAGTTGCCTAATAGCATCATAAGCGAATTGTGTCCTCTAACAACACTTTTCTTAGGATTCTTATCCAAAAGGTACATGCCTAGAGGTACAATTCAGATAGAAAAAACTATTGGAAATAAAAATGGAATTACATGTTGTCGACACACATCCTTAATACAATGCTTTGCTCGGAAGAAGGGCAATCAACAGTTGTGAGCAAAAGTATCTATAATACGTTCTCAGATCTAGTTCCTAACCAGGGTGGTCATAGCAACAATCAGGAGTGATCCTGTAGGGACTAGTAGGAAGTTGATAGCACTAGGCAACAATGTGGCAAGCAAACATACCTCGAACATCACAGCTACTGGGTATACGGGGGAAGACCTGATAAACCACAATGAGCACATAGTTCTCATAGGAAAGGACCTCCTAACCCAGGTAAAATATCAACTTCTACAAGTCTTCATATTATAATGTGATCATAGGATCACCATGAAATAAGAACGATAATCGAGTCAACCACCTCAGTCAAGACTATAAGTCCGTTCCCAATGAGAACGAAACATTTCCCTTGAAAGTACTCAACTCCTAAGATAATCAGCCAATACAAGCAAGCCACCACAACTAGGACGCAATGTCTGGTTCAAGCGACAGAATCATCTTTCTCCAAGACAACAAGCCATCCAAGGCCAACAGCTTCCAACCAGGAACAATTGAGAGTCGCCCTCCAGTGACAATAAACCAATTAATACAAGCCATCAGCGAAACCCTTAAATGCTACAAAAAAGGTTCATTGCAACATTAAAAGGCATGTAGCAGGCAAAGGCCGAACATCATTGCCTGACAACTCAAACGTCTAGGGTCGGTCATTCCCTTTTCATTTCAAATCAAACATCCAGGATCGCGACTGCCTTGGTGGGGCATCTCATCTAAACATTTAGGTACGACTAATCCCCTGAAATTGAGCAAGGAAACGAGTAGTAAGATCCTCCCATGTTGGGATGGATCCTGCTGGAAGACGTTCAAGCCAATTGCTAGCTTGATCGCGAATGGAAAATTGAAATAAATGCAAGCGCGTTCTTTCCCTATTTGCAACATCAAGAGTACGGATAGGATTTTCGTCTCCCATGGAGGTCAACGAAAATGGATTACGAAACAAATAACACATAGAAAAGATAGACTACAAGAAAGCTAATATACTGAAAATAAAAATCTCACTTGATAGGAATCAAGCGAGTAGACCTAAGTTAAACAATGGTCAAAACCTAACTATTCCCCATGCAGCGGTGCCAAAAACTTGATGCGTGCAGTTGTCGTAAAGACTTCAACTTGAAGTTTAACAACTCCCTATGTAGTGTACCTAATCATTATAGTGTAGTAAGGCAAGACTCTGGGGTTGTTATTGTTCTCTTGGGGAATAGGTTAGGAAGGCTCGATCAAGATCTAACAGAGGTCTACGAGGTTGAGAGAAGATTCTTTTTGTATTTTTATATTTTTATGAAAGCAAGTAAATATCATGGTTTGAGAGGTTGGTTTGATTAAACTAATAAAACTAAATATAATCTAATCTACTGGTGATAACTTTATGATAAAAAAATGTATTTACTTAATCATGTACTACTCCTTAGATTGCTTCTCCTAATCCTATTACTTTGTCACACTTGTGATGATCTGTGTAAGTATTTCCTAAGTCATGAACGAATTACACGAACCCGCCGTCTATTTAATATTCCATTAAGGCAACGCACAAGTAAGGTAGTATGAAGACTATTACAAGGCCCCTAAGAGTATATTAAAGGAAACTGAAATATCTTAAGAGGGATCAACCATATTAGGGGTAAGGTAGTATGATGACTGTTACCGATGGTATCCTTTCTACACACTCATGTTTCCCTAGACGTCTATGCCAATTTAATATCTTATGGCTAGTTTTCTAAAGCGTAACGCGTACATCCATCACAAGAAGCAACATTAAAAGGATCTACAATCTAAGTTTCATACAATCATAAGTAAATACAAAGGAGGGTTTAGCCTAGCATGTTATAAACAAAAGCAAGAACATAAATCAATCAAACAACACATAGACATATTGAATGGTTAAAGATAAACAATCTTACTTGATTAAAACATGGATTAAAGTCAGATACAATAGCATTTTGAGACCCAAAAGACGGCCTAAAAGATGCTAAAATGATTAGGATTCGTCTCCTAAAAGTTATACAATGTTACACACTCAAAACCCTAAAATCGGTTTTGTATATATAAGAAAAGCGTCGCGAAGGCGTCGTATTGTAGTCGTGGCGCCGTCGCGAAATAGAATCTTCTAGAGACGGTTTAAGTGGCTACAGCCTGACGTCATCATCAAATCCATGACGTCGTTACCATAAAAATCATGACGCCGTCGTTTGAAGCCTGCGACGCCGTCTCCACGCTTTGTATGCATAATTCTTTAAGAAAAATGGTGTAGAGTCGTAGTCTTGTCCGTTTCTTCTCCAAATGAGCCCAAGTCACGTGTATTTCCTCCAAATGTCATCCAAGTGCTAAAAACCTAAAAACAAATGATTAAGCACATAATTTGGGCATATTTGCATGATTTAGGAGGTTAAATGATCCCGAAATAGTGTATAAAATGACACCACATCAAATACCCCTACACTTGAAATTTGCTTATCCTCAAGCAAATGGGCTTATCTACCTAGACAATAGCAATATTGGGGGTATTTAACCTACTCTTTAAAATCAGTTTATGACACAACCTTCTAGACCTCGTAATTAAAAGCACGAAAAGTATATACTAGCACCTCACATAAGTGTTTGGGATTCTCTCTTTCTCTCGGGTGTATAATAAATTATAACAACTATGGGAAACGGAAAATTAACACTCATTACCTGTCATAGCATATAAATTACCATAGGCTTGGTAAAGGATCAAACCTCCACCGCTAGGCGCAAGTATTAATCATTACTATCAAAGAGGTCTTTTAAAGGGTTGTGATGTGTAGGTGTAAGATAACATTAATGGAAACAGAAACGGATGGGATATATTTGGGGAGTGACTTTTGGGTGAATTTGGGGTGAAAGGGTTAGCTAATTATTTATACGAATACACGCTGGTTTGGTTGCTAAGCCAAAGACTCAGACAAGATATACAAACTCTACAAAACTCTACATCAATCTCTTTATTTTTCTTTTCTTGACTCTATGATAAACATAAACATAAGCAAATGGCAGCCCGTACATTTTTTTCACTCTTTTTTTATATATTTTTTTTTCGAATTTTTCTCTTTTTTTTCATATTTTTTTTTCATACACTTTTGCCCTGCCATTACTTAAACATATAATACATCATTGAGGTTTATAGATACACCCCTACACTTGAACTTTTACATACTCGATAATTATAATCTAACTAATGACCCGAATTGAGTTGGATCAAAATAACATGGAGATCATTTGACAAACATATAGGGGTATTGATTTAACTTTTCTTCCCCGTTATTTTGTAAAATTGATACTACCATGAATTCCAATCGCCCCAAAATAGTATTTACAAGGTTAAAGACTTAGCAACCGTATACTCAATAAATAACTTGGGTTAAAACAATAATGTACTAAAAGTGAGTACATACAAGGTAGGCTAAGGCGTATTAGGTGTAACAATTGGTTCAAGGGTTAATAATGCTCTTCATTAATAGTCCAGATTAACCAGAAAATTACAAGAACCCTGAAAAGGATAGGCTCAGAAGGTTGTACTAGGGGTATCCTGCACTAAAAATGAGTGCATGGCAAGGGTGTGAGATAGTTATATGATCGAGGTGACCATCATAACAATTACAGGTTTAAAACATGGGTTAATCCTAGTGCCTCTTTTCTAGCAAATCCTAATACTTACTATACGGTCTCGGGATGCATCATAAAAATAAGTTCTAGAATTTAATACACTATCGGTACACTCATATAATTTAATACCAATATCAGTGTTCTAGAAAAGGCGACAAAGACCATACGTACACATCTGTAACGACGGAATAGACACATATGACTACATTCGAACCTTAACTCGAACAAGCTAAAGGTATAAATAATAGTGTGTATCAAAAATGGATACTCGAATTCCTATAGATCTAAAGGCAAACCTCACATTTTTTTGGGTGGAATTTTGAGGGTTTTTGTGCTAGTCATATAAATTCCTATCCATGAGACGCTATTAATACTCGGTTTTCGTCGGTGCATGTCATAAAAAATTTAAATTTGGGTTAAAATGACCGTCTATGCTATGTTTCGGTATATTACCCATCATTTTAAGAACAAAGCAAATGGCAATTAAAGGAATAGTTTCTAAGGCTTATTTCCCACCTACACTTAAGTTTAACATTATCCCCAATGTTCTATAGAAGTTCCTGTATAAACGAATAAAGGGAGAAGAAAACAAGTAAAAGAAACTAATACTCCCCTGGTTTGCTCAATAATGGAGAGAAAACATGAGATAACTGGTTAAATCATCCTCCAAGAATCGTCTAATGAAACTTCCTAAGAACTTCCAAGCTTCTTCTCATCAAATATAACCTGTAATCAAAGACAACTACATCAAGTGTAAAATTGGTGGGATAATGCTATATACAACGAAATTTTTGGATTTGACTTTATGAAAGCAATAAAGGTGGGATGAGAGTAATGATGTAATCATATGTTTATGCAGGTTTATAAAAGAATTACAAATTTTAAATGTTGTATAAATTATTTTTCAAAAATACTTGAAAATTTTTAAATCTTCCTGTAGCTGGGCTCACGAAGCCGTTAGGAAAAATCCTGACGCCTCCGCCAGCAACTATGAAAATTTTCTTTTCGTTTTCCTTGAAAATTTTCTTGCACGCGATTATATAAGCTATTTCCTGTATGAATTACTGCATAAAACCTGAGATTAGTGAATACAATCATGCGACTCGAAACTGACGCGAATTAATCTAAACAATTTATTTAATATGTTTGAATTGGTTCTTAAAAACCAGATAATTTCCCCTACACTTATTTTATTGCAAAATACATTTGGTTGTCAATAAGACAAAGTTAAAAACAAAACAAAGCATGATTACAAAAATAATTCAAACTTACAAGAATAAATGAGAACAATTAAAACACAAGACACTCCTAAATGCAGGAAAATTAAATATTAAGTTGCCTCCCAAAAAACGTTTTTCTTTATTATTAAGTATTTTAGCTAGACTCGAAGTCACACATCCTTACGTAACATCTCCTTTTTTTCTTTTGGTCTCCATGGCTATCAAGCATCGAATGGCTCTGCATACATTTTCATTATACTTGTATTCGGGTCCTAAATCTAAGCTATCCGAGTAGTGGTTTTTTTACTGTTATCATCGTCGCTTTCTATGACAAAAGGAGGTATGCAATCGGTTTTTATGTCCATAAAATCTATTTGTTTGAACATTTTCATTTTGTGAGGCATTTTAAACATGATTTTTTCCTTATCTTTTTCAAACACGATTGTTCCTTCCTTCATGTCGTACACGAGCTCGGTCGCTTCCACGAATGGTTTTCCGAATACCACTGAACCTAGGTCATGATCTATGAAACTAGTGGTATCCTCAAGCACCATGAAATCACATTCGTAAGTGAAGTTTCCAATACAAACTTTTAAACCCCTAACTCTCCCTACAAAATTGCAAATTTTATTAGGGTTTGATGGTATCCATCTATTCGCAACCACTATCTCATGATCCAAATAAGAATGCAGTTCTGGACATTACATTGACCGGTGATTCTACATCTAAATATGCTTCCTTTTTATCAAAGTGACCAATCATGTAAGAAAACTTTACGTTATTCAAGTTCCTGGTCCTAATCTTGGCCTTTACCCATGGGGGCCGGGGATTTTTCAACAGCCATTCATGATACCCTAATTCCTTCATAGTGGGGAAAACGTAGAAATGATCCGGGTTATCTTCCTCTTCTTCTTCGGTTTCTTCTTCAGCTTCTTCCTCGAACTCCTCTTCACTTTCAACTGTCATCTCGTGATCCTTGTACTCGGTTGCACTAGACTTCGCACTTTCCTTAGCTTCATTTTCCTTATTTAGAATAATGATTGAATTAACGAAATTAACACGTTTTGGGGATGAGGGATTTCTATTTTGTTCTACCAAGGATAATTGAGACATATATTTTGGGGAGAATAACTTTGATAGGCTTTTGATTCCCTTGACTTGAAGTTCTTCTTTTGTAGGGTAGTTGGTGGTCCCGAAATTCATTTGAACCATGGGGTTTCCTGCAGTGTTATGAGTGGGCGTGTCATCAAGTTTTCATAAACGGCCTCCCATAAAAGATTAATTTTACTATTTATGTCATCTTGTTGTTGTCCAAGTTGAGTTCTCAGGCTAGATATTCTTTCTCTTAAAGAGAGTCATAGTCAATTAGTGCATTCTCAAGCTTCGTTTGGCAACTAGACGAGTATGTGGATAATGAGGCATTCTGTGGGCAGGTGAATGCTCGGGCGTGTGCCCAGTTAAAGTTTGGCTTCCCCTTCCAAGCATTGGTGGCTTCGTTAAAGTTTCTTGGTCCTTGGTTCATAGCGAACTGCTTACCTCCCTCTTCATCGGTACGCGATGATGCATAATTGACAAAATCTTGCTCAGGATTTTCCATGCAGCACTGAGTGTCGTGGGGACCACTGCAGACCTTACATGAAAAGTGATTTTATTTACTTGAATAGGTTGCTTAGGAGCAAGATGAGCTTCCATCAAGCGTTGGACTTGATTTTTGAGCTCGATGAGATGACGGTCGGATGTACTCGGGGCATCTTGAGGCAAAGAGATAGCCTTGACCGGCTTAGCAAAATCCCTTTTTTTGTTCCAACTTTCATTGTCATAGAGGGAGAGGTCCTCTAATAATGCCCAGGATTCTTTGGCGTTTCTGTCACGAAGCTTACCACTGCCTGATTGGTTAATGGTTCGTCTTGTGGTGGGGTTGACATAGTCATAAAAGATTTGGACTTGGAGCCAAAGTTTGATGCCATGACGAGGGACTATTTGGAGTAAGTCCTTAAATCGAGTCCATGCTTCTGAAAGAGACTCTCCTTGATGTTGTTGGAACATCAGGATGTCATTACGGAGTTTTGCAGTCCTTCCCG
Source organism: Tanacetum coccineum (assembly GCA_026074375.1). Taxonomy (NCBI): domain Eukaryota; kingdom Viridiplantae; phylum Streptophyta; class Magnoliopsida; order Asterales; family Asteraceae; genus Tanacetum; species Tanacetum coccineum. Next base: position 23,570 of record BQNB010010280.1, read on the forward strand.
GTGGAAATAATTGATTAAGGAAACGAGTAGTAAGATCCTCCCACGTGGAGAAGGATCTTGCTGGAAGACATTCAAGCCGATTGCTAGCTTGATCACGAAGGGAAAATTGAAATAAACGCATGCGCGTTCTTTCCTTATTTGCGACATCAAGCTCGAGTGAGTCCACAAATTTTAAGAAATCCGTGAGATGTTAGTTTTGTGGAAACTAGAAGGGGGGGCTAAATAGTTTACAGGTTCATTTTACGTTTTAAAATTTGCTTTCAAAATACTTAGATTTGAGTTTTTTGTTCAACTAATCAACAATATGAATCAACAATGTAAATATCTAAACTAAAACTAAATAACAATGACAACAATATAAAGAGATAAGGAAAGGAACATTCAAACCAAGACGTCAATATTTATAGTGGTTCAGCTACGAAGCTCCGCTTCACCCTACTCCACTCCTCTAGTATCCTACTCAAGATTTCACTATGTCAACAAGCTCCCTTTAGGCGGAGAAAACCGTTTACACGTTGCTTACATTATTTTCTGACTCTAAGCTAAATGTCAAGTCCTAATCTTAGCTAGAACCAATCTACCACTTCACAAGTACTACGCAATCACAAGATCTACACTATCAAATTTACACACAATCCGAATCACACAATTACACAAGATAATTACAATAGAGATTTGATACTTAGAAGAAGAGAGGAGAGATCACTAAATAACAATTTGTTTCTTGGCAAATACGAATGTTCTTCTTTTCCACTTGATAGAGAGGAGAGGAGAGATGAGAAAAAGAGATTGGATCACTTGAAACAAGATCAAACAATGTTAGTAATCAAGAGATTTAGTGAGAGAAAGAAGGTTTTTAGAGAGAGAAGGAAGAATAGAAAAATTCGCGCAAAGAGGTATTTTTCTGCCAGAAATAGTGCAGTATTTATAGACAGGATTTCCAACGGCTAGCTTGCGGCGGTCCCAAATATATCTGGGGGCAGGCGGCCGCCACTAGACTACACTCATGTTTTTGTCTTTTTGTGAGGAAGGTTGTATCTGGTATAGAAGCTTCTATTTTGGGGAAAAATCAGATTTAAAATTATATATTTAAATAAACATATTCATATTATTAAAAGTATTTTGTATTATTATTTGTTTTGTAAAAATACTTTTGTGAAAATGTAATGGTTAAGAAAAAAAATATTTTCTTGATCACTAATCATGCTTAATGATTTGTTTGTACATACCTTAAGTGACTACAAATCATAGAAATGGAATTTTACAATTAATAATTTGTAAACGTTTATTTTTATCGTAAACGTTTTTACATTTTCTTATTATCAAAACGTTGAGAGGTCGAAAAATATAAATAATGTTTTTAGACATTATTTATATTAACATGTTTGGATCCTCGGACCAAAGTCCGTGGAATGTGCATCCGTTTTGCACCAACCGAATGGTGTCGAATCGAAGAGGTACCACATTGTTCCCTTCGAGGATCTTAATGGTGTTCCTATAGCCTTCGTGGCTAGGTCTGGAGCAATCTCCAAGAGTACGGATAGGATTTTCGTCTCCCATGAAGGTCAACAAAAATAGATTACGAAACAAATAACACAAAGAAAATATAGACTACGAGAAAGCTAATATAACGAAAATAAAATCTCACTTGAAAGGATTCAAGCGAGTAGACCTATGTTAAACAATGGTCGGAACCTAACTATTCCCCACGCAGCAGCGCCAAAAACTTAATGTGTGTGGTTGTCGTAAATACTTCAACACAAAGTTTTATAACTCCCTAGGCAGTGTACCTAATCGTTGTAGTGTAGTATAGGCAAGACTCGAGGGCTGTTATCAGATGACATCAAATAACGTCACTTTTATAGCATCATTTGTCCCATGTAAGTTACCCATTTTGTATAATTATTATAAGAATTGTTACTCAATCGTTTATAGTTGAGATCTGCAGTAATTATGGAGTACTTTATGAAGATTAGCTAAAAGGCACGCATTTTGGAGCATAAACAAAGAGTTCGAGAAAGTCTATTGATCTGACAACAAATACGACGTATAATTCTAGACCTATACGACATATCCAAGAGTTGACGAATTAAAAGTCCATTGTCTGACTTTAAAGAATACGCTGTATCCACATCAACGATATGCCGTATATAATACTTTGGTTAACGAAGAAGAACAAGTTAGTTTTACCCAATACGTCGTATCCATAAAAAAGATACGGCGTATCCGTGCCTACACTTCACAGATAACCACAAAGAACAAAGACTTATACGCCATATCCAGGAGCCTCTATACGCCGTATCCAAGGTTTATTATATACGAAGATTCAAAAAGATGTCAACCGTGGTCCTTACTCTGAGAAATCCCTAATACGCCGTATCCCACATCGCTCGATACAGCGTATCGATCAATTTCTAGACTCTATAAATACAAGACCCTAAACTCAGTTTTAGGTATGCAAGTGAAGCCCTAAACCACCAAATCGACCAAGAGATGAATAAAGGAGTATAGAAGGTCAGAAAAGAGCCTCAATATCATCGGGGAGGAAAAACACTTGTTAACTTAACGCAACCATATACAGTTCGTTAAGGGGTATCATTTTCTTTAATATGTTCATATATGAAACCGTGTGTATTTTTTACAATGACTATCGGCTGATACCTTTAGTAGAATGCCAAGTTTATGTCGATTGCTTAATTGATCGTTTAATTGTTGATTAGTTTATCACTTTATACATGTTTACGTGCTATAATTATGCGACCTAACAGTCTACTGGGTCTAGTCCACATATTTAATGCCTGCAACTTCGGTGTTTAATTGGGCCGTAGCAAAGTCCGGGGATAACTCTCCATAATACAACTTATAGTATCTAGATCAAGATCACAAATATTGACCTATCTCTTTACAGATGTTTAGTGAGCCTTATGTTGGACTAGCAGGTGACCCTAGGATCAACGAGTATGTTCTTGTTCCATTGGTAAGGACTCGGTCAGTGGACTACTAATATATAAAGAGCCGTTAAACAATAAGTGGGTAAAGTCTCAATGAGCTAGGGTTTTGTAAGAACATCATTACTAATCTCCTAAGATAGATTATAATCAACAAAAAGGATGCTTTATGTGGATGCGTCTACTTTTGACAGGATTCAACGTGTCTAGGTTTTAGGAAGAAGTACCGCCTAAATCTAGGAATGATATGCCGCCTCAAGATAAGCACTCATCGCACTAAATAAACAAACCTGCGTTTTATCGGATTATTCATGGTTGATATGTTTCTCTTACATTAGTGTTTGACCACTCCTCTATCGTTTGATCTTCTTGTGTGTGTTTATTGCTTTACTTGTCATCAAAAGACCTAGGAGTTAGATAACCCAAACCGTGGATAGTCCACTTTGGCTGAACCCCCTTTATCAATATCCTTAGGTTTAACATAAATTAGATTAATTTAGTACTAACATAGATAACTAAAATACTGATAGAATTAGGAATTAACGCTCTCGCTCTTAGTGATCGACACCCTACTTACCACGAAGCTACATCTGATCGGGTACACTGCCTGTTAGAGTGTTGTTTTTAGGTATAGTTGGCATAAAATAAATAGTAAAACTTGATTACTAAAATAACAACCTACACGCCGACACATCAAGTTTTTAGCGTCGCTGCCGGGGAGTGAAGTTGTTTAATTCTTGTTTTTATTAGTGTTTTAGTTTAGATTAATTTGCATTTTTGTGTGTTTGCTTTATGCATTGTTTATTTTTTGCATATTGTGTGTTTTTCTGCATTGTTACAGCCTGCTATAACTTTCTGAGTCGAATACTGAATACGGCGTATTCAACTTCTTGGATATGGCATATAATTTTTTTTCCAAACCAATACAGCGTATTCGACTCCAACCTCAATACGGCATATTCAGTTTACTGAATATGGCGTATCTGTCTATTTGACCTTTCTCTTTTCTAGCTATTTTGTTACAGGAAATGGACGACCCCAACATTACTATGAAAGAGTATATCAGGCTTGAGGAAGAAAAAGCTTCATATCGTGGTAAGGTTATAACTAGAAACGCTACGTATGATAAGATCTGGTATGATGAAGACGTTCACGACCTCATATCTGTTGAAACTGAATTCCTAGCTATAGTCTATAATGACGCGTTAACATCTGAAGTAGTGCTCTCATGTAAACCCTCGGTAAGTCCTCTTAACGACAATAAAATTGACTTTAAAATATCGTTTGACGAATCCGACGATGAAAAATACACGGTAATTTATGACAAAAATTCATTTTCTTATAAAATAATTTATGTAGACGATTTGAAAACGGATTCAGAAAATGATAATGATAAAGTCAATATGCCTTCATTTCTGTCATCCGAACCTACGGTATGTTATTTTGATGATTTTTACTACTTCAAAGATTTTGAGAAAGAGTTCCTAGCCATTGCCTACAATGATGCATTAACATCATATTTCTCACGTGAACCTATTTGTAAGTACCTCAACATATCGAATAAATTTAATGAAACATCATTTTCTGAATGTGATGATGAGGGACAAAACGTTATATACTTTAATGATCTATTTTCTTTTAAAATAATTTATCCTGATGATTTATCGGATAAGGACAACGATAATGATAAAATCGATATTGAACACACTTCGGGGTATTTATCTATCGAACCATTACCTAATGTAATAAAAATCAATACACAAGGGTCAAATAAACTTTTGGAAACAAGTCATGATACGATCAATAAATTTTTCAAAAGTAATACTTTTAACAAAGAATTAAGATTATTTTTTTTTTTTTTTTTTTTTTTTTTTTTTAATATCGTGACTTGTAATTATCTTAACAAAGGGATGCGATAAATTTTTATAATTAAGAATATGTATGTGCCGTTTGGCATCCCGTTCGACCCCAAGTTGTTTTATAAGGATGAGGTAAAGCTGGAAACAAGTCTAACTTAAAGACTTTTCTGTAAACAAAAGTGCTTGTCGGAGACAACCTAGAATGTATTTTCAATTTTCTTATCGAGCCTGTCTTCCCAGACTGTCTATACGGCATATCCAAACCCCATGGATATGGCGTATTCACTATCTAGACGTTATCTAATTTTTTTTTACCTTTTAAACATTATTGTCAGTTTTGTTGACACGTCGTATTCATTAAATGAATACAGCGTACTCGACCTCTGACTAGTATTTAGGATTGAGTTTCTAACAGGAATTCAACTTTCACACACCGCCAAGGCGAAACGCGCGGCGTAAACAAGAATGTATATCACGCAACACTGGTGTCTAATATAGAGAATACTAAAAAAAAAACTAAATAAAGCAAAGACACAAAGTGTCATAACAATACCCAAAACCTAATGGGTCTTTATTATGAGAAAGGGTCTCGTCAATAACTGCACAGTGCAAAAAAACATAACCCAAACAATTCATGCAAACACATTTATTCAAGCAGAAAGCATAAATAAACTCCAAGCATCCTACGGTTTCTTCTAGCCACTTCGCTCTATCTTAGTACCATTAAGCTCACCTGAAAATGATGCTTAAACCGTCAACATAAAGTTGAGCGAGAATCATAGGTTTTACGACATAACAAACATATCCAAAAAGTCTTAAGCTGCTGCAATTACCAAAACAATTCATGACAACAAATAACAACAACGGGACGGAACATACCCACGATCCACAATCATATCAACTACATATGTGCGCTACATGGCCTCATATTAGCTCACGCAGTCTTACCACCGTCACATCTCATTTTGCATATTGGGATCCACAATACCAAACATATCATACACTGGGTAGGCGTACTCATCCGATCCAATACACATAACTACAGCAAGCTTAAAAATATTTTAACACGACAACAAGCATCATTCTCACCCCAAAATATCATGAGAAAAAAAGCTGCTAAGAAACTCCCTCTTGCTTAGCTTTCCAAAAGAATTCCAACAAAAAGCTTTACAAACAACTAGCACAAATCAAAACAACAAAATAACTCGTGTTACACGTTTTTTTTTTTTGAGCAGAATTTTATACTCAATTACACGTCCTAAACGCACCACTTAAACACTCCCATAATTCAAACCAAAATTCATTATACTACATATATGTCCTATGAACCTCTCATAGCTCTTCCAAAGCCATTACCCTTTTACAAATACCCTTTAGAAATTCATTAATCCAAAGTGTCCAAAATTCGTCCATAATCTGACCTTCTAAACGTATGGCACTAGCTGACCACTTTATACCTCCTTTCATGCTTAGAAAAAATTCAGGGATCACAAAAAATATATACACTAACTTCCACGTGATTTTTAGCTTCTAACTAGATATGTAAGTATTTTTAGAAAAATCAAAACCAAAACTGAAATTCGTCACTGTTTTACACACTAATTTTGTAATGCCCTTTTGACCCACTTCCCGACCATAACAACTCATGAGGCCAACTTTTCTGGAAAGTAGACTCTCTGAGGTTATCTACAGTATGTTGTAAATTATTTATTTGATCTTTTATGACTGAGTTATGACCTCTACAAGTCTGACTAAATTTCTGCAGTGAATTAAAACGACTTTAACAAATGATCAAACCCTAAACGACAATCCCAATCATGTAAACAATCAAACGAATGATCAAACATGATCTATACTTCATAAACTTCCAGAAACTTAAGAACCCTAAATTATAAATCCTAATTTATAATCTTAATCCATCATGTTTAGATTACTAAAATTGAAAAATTATAACTAGAATTGAACATAAATTAGAAAATTTACCTTAGAAAGAACCCTAAATTTTTTTTCTCTTTTTTTCCTTCTCTTTGAATTCGGTCGACTGAATAAAAAGGGGGGAGGGGTTTGGGTTTTATTTTGTATTTATAGCCTACAATATTAATTATAGATAAAGTCCAACTAGAATTTGTTTCCAAATACAATTCCTTTTTTTTCCCTTTTTTTTCCAAAATTCGGATTTTACTATTCATGCCAAAAAAAATTTTTTTTTCTTTTATTAATTAATTAATTATCTTTATACTTTAAGTTTTATAAAACCTAAGCTAATTTGTTAAACCATTTTGCTTGAAAACTACTTTCTAAAAATAACTTTTCATTTCCAAATTCACTTTCTAAAAATAGAAAGTCTTCCAAAAACTCTCATATTTTAACAAACTCATTTCTTTCACAAATGACACACTTCTCATTTTAATCCAACACCTAGATATCCACATATTAACCAAAATAATTCTCTCAAAATACCCAAACAATTCCATTATCACTATAAGTGATTCAAATGAAATTTCTCCATCAAATAACTCATTTCTCTTAACTTAACCTCTAAAACCTAAACTTATCTTAAATTACTAACACAAAAATACGTATACGTATAATTACTTACACAATTAACGCGAAACCGCTTCAATCACCGAAATCATTTCCTTGTCACCAAAAGTGAACGAAATGAACTTCACAAAATTCAACACAAATCCAATCCCAATGAGACGATCACGCTCAATGGATTGATTATCCAATCTCACATATCCCACACAAACACATATAAACACGTATAAACACATAACCATACATTGCAACAGATACATTTAGGTCAACACTACGGTTTGACCAACCTGCTCAAGTCATGGTTGTCACAGTATCCCCACCTTGAGAAAATCTCGTCCCGAGATTTAACTACTCGAGGCATTAGCACTATCGACAAACAACGGAGGACACTTAGACCTCATTTGATCCTTGCGTTCCTAAGTAAGCTCAGGACCACGCTTCGAATCCCAACGAACTTTCACTAATGCTATCATACTACGCTTTTACTCATGACCTCTCGGTCCACAACATCATCGGTTCCTTGACAAAACAAAGAGTCTTGTCAACCTTAACCTCGACTAACTTCCAAAATCCGAATCCAACTGCTAATGACTTTGCTTACCCCCACAAGGGTGCAATTAGCAACACAACAACCCCAAACGAAAAGAAGCATCCCACTACATGTACCTCGCTCGTCATCGAGAAAACTTATCAAAACCCTTAAGTTATTGTAACAACGTGTTTTATATCTTAACCTCGCAACTCATCAAACAAGAACTGTCTTGAAATTAAGATATAAGATGTTACAAAGCTCAACGTATCTAAAGAATCCACGCAAATTCAGGTTTACTCAAACTTTCAGCACCTCCCAATCCAATTTTCCGATACTCAGCTCATAAGACAGAAATTCTCAACCGAACTGTAGGCCCAATATATCCAAAGATCTCAAATGTTCCTACATAACTCGGTTCTAACTTGTCTTTCTTTCCAAACGTACTACACCTCTCCAAGGTGAGACCTTCAACCACCCATAACCTACCAGCATTAATTCAAAAGTTTCCCACTACTACCAAGCTAACACTTTCGACAATTTGGCTGCCTCAAGCCTTTCCTGTATTACCACTATCTTGTTGGTTGTTTCTTGTACCAAATTCGATCCATTCAACTCACTCTCTCCAGTTACGGCCCATAAAACGGTAACCTACATTCCTTTCCATACCATGCTTCAAATGAAGCACATCCATACTCGAATGATAATCCCCACCTTAGGAAAAAAAACTCATCCACATAGTGAGTATTCCAATTACTTTTAAAATCTACCGTACTCGTCCTAAGCATAGCTAGGAATGGGATGACTTAGTCAGTCCATTAACTATACCCAAATCGCATCGTATCCACTACTCACACTTGGTAACTTGACAACAATATCCTTTGTTTATCCTTTCCCACTTATACTCGGGTAACTCAGTTGAGCAATAAAAACAATTCCTGAAGACCTTTGATACTCCAACTTCCACTTCCAAATACGCTAAATACTTACTACTGCAACTACTATAACCATCTTCCATACTCATTCAATCGAGTAGTTAACCTAAAACCACACAACATCGTAACCGCTCCGGATTGATAGAATACCTTTGTCCGTAATCGCCTCTTCAATAGTCAAGGTCCTTACCTCTCTCCAAATGGAGGTTCGAACATTGTCTAACCAATATGAACCACTCTCTATCTCTTTTCATACTCGTTGGTCCAAGCCACGCAACATCCTATGTTGACGCGTTCTTTGGTTTGGACATCTTATCTTATGCCACCAACATCCTTTTCTCAAACCTTGATCGGATTGTAGTAAATCTAGCTCGAACTCATTCTTGGCTTCACTCCTTCTTCCTATTCCACGGTACAACATCTACATTTGCCTTTCCCAGATGGTACTTGGCCTCGAAATCAAACTCCCTAAATAACATCCACCCATCATCTTTGCCTCATGTTTAATCCCATTCGATTAATAAGTGTGTTGGAGACATTCAAAATTCGTATAGATCACTTATCCCACTCTTGTTCACATAATCCTTAAGCATTATATGGCAAAAACCAACCACGTTAGTCACACAATCCTATTCATACAGAAACCTTCTATTGTCGCGACATACCAGCAATCACCCTTCCCTCTTCCTTTTTCCAAGCATGTTTTCCAAATCCTTGCTCGCTGACCATCAATATACTAAGAAATCGTCTTGCACCATTCGGTAAATGCCAAGTCGCTCATTACCCATTTGATTTCTTCCACTCTAGATAGCTTCCTCTTTGCTCCGCTTCAACTTTATTGGAGATTTTATGTACAACTTCTTTTTCCTCAGCAGCTTAACGATCATCCTCACGTGCGACTCGTACTCCTCCATGCATATCCTAAACTACCCACCTTTCTTCTCATCTTACAATACGGACGCTTCCCACAACAAGTTACCATTCGAACCAACCCTCACCTTGCAACTCCTGCAATCGTTCCACACCTTTTGCCTTTCTAAAAACGTCAAGCGACACAATCCTTCACAAATTGGCGACGCCTTTGTACAAATTTTCAGACGAAATCCTATTCTACACGAGGGGTAAAAACCCACTAAAACCTGCGAAACACTTTGAGAGGCTCACATACTACTAAAGTATCACAAAATTTTGACTCATATGCTTGGTACTCCTACAGACCTCGCATCCTCATTTATTTTCCGTTCCTTACGAACCTTAAACACTTTTTAGCTCACTAGGTAATTTAACTACCTCCTTTGTGGCAGCCATCCCAGCCCTTATGCCACAACAACCATTTCGCCTCATACGGCTACATCAACGCTCCCATAACTAAGAGGTACTAAGTAAAACGAGAGAATTCTTAAATTCCCAACTTGGAATCGATAATAATCTATTCCGCTTCACTACCATCAATCGGCACCACTCAGAAGATATGACCTACATCACACTAGAACCAGGCCTGAAGAAAAACTCCAAACTTCATATGCACCAATTGGTATGGACTCAAAATCACACAACCCCAAAAGAAGAAACAACCGAATATAAACATCGACATAACGAACGAACCTCAGACCTAACAAACGCATCAACGATGCTAGAAACACCCAATGAATAATACTACGTACCACGACCCATTAATTAAAAGATTAAGAACCATTGTACCAAACTATTTTTAACCAAGGCAAACTTTCCCTCATAACCTTTTATCATCATTTTCTTTAAAACAATAGAAAACACCTTGGGTAATAATGCAATATAATATTTTTTAAGTGTTACAATAAAATTAAATAATATTTTCAAGAACTTAATTTAATTATGATTTATAAAATAAATCAAAAGATGGTTAAAACAAATGTGTTGCATTTTATTTATATAATTTTAAATTTAATATATTTTTTTTTACACCTAAACGATATGATATTGACTACAACAAAATTACTTTGAAAAGGAATTTATGACTCGCAACAAAAGACATCATGATAGCAAAATAGACTCCCAAAATACCTTAAGGATTTCCAATACCAAAATGTTAATTTCCTGAAACCGAAACAAACAAAAAACGACAGGATACTCATTTAACCAAACAAACCATAAGGAACTCATCCATACCAACGGTCTTAGAACCAAACCAAAAAGTATCGTTACCTTTAGACAAAGAAAAACAATCAAAACGCCGAACGGAGAACATAGAACATCACTTCTATGATAACACCCTAGAATACCAACACGAACGTTGGATATCTCAACGAACCACGAGCTAACGAACCAACATAAGAATCGCGACAACAATACCAACAGGTATGCGATGTATCCGCAACCGATAGATGAAAGGAAACCTCACACTACCTCAACTCATCCTTTATAAACGCTCAAAGGGTTAAGAGAAGAATTCTCTAACCATACAACCATCCTCAACAGGATCTCACATCACATCTACACTACTATCCACATAGCTATCCAGACTTACATCCTTACATAATACATACAAGCAACAATGATCAATGCAATCAAAGTTGCAAGTCCACGTGTGTGTTGCCGTTATAATTATGTTCGCGACCATAATTATAATTGTACCTTTTGCACACGTGTACTTACATTCAAGACCGCACATCTCAATGATAACACACATCTACCACATAGCACTTAATAATAATCCATATATAACTCAAACATGATAATCCATCTAACGAACCATAAAATCCCAATCGACCAAACGAAATAGAAGCCACATCGTGACCCAAAAACAATCCTCAATTATAGCAACGCGTCGAGGTAGAAAACGAAATAACTTATAATGGGCCTCGCTTGGGTTTGACTTTTCTCTCCCAAAAGTCACCCAACTCCGCGGGTCCAATGAGGTAAACAATCTCCCAACAATATCCCTTAAGGATAGGGGAAGGCACGATTAAAACAATAACAAAGGGGTATATACTATTAGATCCCCATAATGAAAAAGTATATATATATTATATTATATAGTATTAATTCAAAATAGAAAGAATTTCAAAGCTTTTAGGTAGCGGGAACATACGATGTATACGTACACAAACACTTATGCCTTAAAATGCAAACAAAATGAGGGCCCTTAAGCTATGGTCATAGTTACAACCACCTAGTTCTCTATAACCAAAGGCTCTGATACCAATCTGTCACACCCCGCCAAGGCGGAAACGCGAGGCGTAAACAAGAATGGATATCATCACAACACATGGTGTCTATATAGAGAATACTAAAATAAAAACTAAATAAAGCAAGACACAAAGTGTCATAACAAAACCCAAAAACCTTAATTTTGACTTTATTTAATGAGAAAGAGTCCTCGACCATAATGACATGCAAAAATATAAAACCAAAACAATATTTAAACAGAAAAGCATAAATAACTCCAAGGCATCCACGTTCTCGCTAGACACATCGCTCTATCTTAGCACCATTAAGCTCACCTGAAAATGAGCTTAAAACGTCACACAATGGTTGGTGAGGATCATAGGTTTAAGACACACAATAAAGTTTTAGACATAATTACTGTGATCATTAAAACACAATTAGACAAATATGCAGTTAAACACATAATTGGGAACGGAATGTGTCCCACGATCCAATAGTAACAACTCCAATTGTTCACACAGCCATGGAGTGTACCATATCACAACAACTGGTAGGAACGGTACCCCCGAGTCCACTAATAGTCATGGAAAGTGATCCAATATTCCAATCCTAGACTCTTGGTACCGATAACACATATCACAAGGAGTTGAACATCTCAAGGATCTTCCTACAAAGTAAACGATAACCCACATAACCAACTCAGGTATTAAATACCCAAAGTCCTTGCCAACATGAGTAGTACGAAAACACCAATAACACATTCAACATGCTACAGATAAGTATCCATAATAACAGTAAACATAAAGTCCCCATACACCATTAACCATCAGAATCACAGCAATACAAAACATCATTTAAGAACACAAGCATCATTTACATCCCAAAATGTAAAGACCTTTAAAAATCGTACTTATGAAACTCCACCTGTAGCTTAGCTTCGAAAAAGATCCAAACAAAACTCACAAAATCTCACGAACCATCTAAACAAATTAAAACACATTATTAGCAACCATCAATTAGGTATTCAACCAATTGATGTAACTTCAACATTGATGGATACCTTAGGCTATCCTATCATAGTCCCCATAATCATTAAACTTTACCCATTCTTTACATATTTCATTTATACTTAAATCACTTTAATACTAGACTTTAAATTTTCTGGATTAGAGCAGAATTTTATACTCTCTTACGCGTCCTAAATGCACCACTTAAACATTCCCATAATTCAAACCAAAATTCATCATGCTACTTACATGTCTTATGAACCTCTCCTAACTCTCCCAAAGTCATTACCCTTTTACAAATACCCTTAAGAAATTCCTTAATCCAATGTGTCCAGAATTCGTTTAGAATCTGACCTTTCAAAAGTATGACATTGGTTAACCAACTTAGACCTCACTATGACTTTAGAAAAGATTCAGAGGACTCACACAACATATGAACTAACTTCCACGTGATTTAGAGCCTCTAACTCATTGTCTAAGTAGTTTTAGAAAAATCAAAACCAAAACTAAAATTCGTCACTGTTTTACACACTGATTTTGTAACGACCATTTGACCCACTTCCCGACCATAAAAACTCATGAGGCCAACTTTTCTGGAAAGTAGACTCTCTGAGGTTATCTCCAGTATGTTGTAAATTATTTATTTGATAATTTATGATTGAGTTATGCTCGTTACAAAACTGCCTAACTTTCTGCAGTGAATTAAACAATTAATTCGGGCGATCTAAACTATAACGCATGATCAAATCTTGTAACCAATTAAACTAATGATCAACCAATTATTATAACATCATAATCTTTCAGAAACTTAAGAACCCTAATTTATAATCCTAATTTAAAACCCTAATCCATCATGTTTAGATTACTAGAATTGAAAATTAATAACTAAAATTGAACATAAATTAGAAAATTTACCTTAGCAAAGAACCCTAAATTTTTTCCTCTTTTTCTTCTCTTGAAACCGGTCGAACAATATGGCGGAGGGGGTTTTGGTTTTATTTTTTGTATTTATAGGCTACATGGGATATCATAGATACTTCCTAATTAGAATTTTATTCCAAATACAATTCCTTTTCTTTTTCTTTTTCCTTTTATTTTCTAAAATTTGGATTTTACTATTCATGACTAAAAAAAATATTTTTTTTTCTTTTCTTTTATTAATTAGTTAATTATCTTTATACCTTAAGTTTTATAAAAACCTAAGCTAATTTTTTTAAACCATTATGCTTGAAAACTACTTTCTAAAAATAACTTTTCATTTCCAAATTCACTTTCTAAAAATAGAAAGTCTTTCAAAAACTCTCATATTTTAACAAACTCATTTCTTTCACAAATGACACACTTCTCATTTTAATCCATCACCTAAATATCTACATATTAACCAAAATAACTCTCTTAAAATACCCAAACAATTCCATTATCACTATAAGTGATTCAAATGAAATTTCTCCATCAAATAACTCATTTCTCTTAACTTAACCTCTAAAACCTAAATTTATCTTAAATTACTAACACAAAAATACGTATACGTAATAATACTTACACCTTTAGCATGAAAACGCTTAAATCTCAAAATAAATTCCTCGTCACTCCAAAAGTGAACGAAATGAACTCAACCAATTTCACCATCATTCCAATCTCATGAGAGGATCACACTCAATAGATTGATTACCAATCTCCCACATAATACACATATAAACACATATGAACAAAAATAACTCATAACCCATACCTGCAACAGATACATAAGTCAACACCAACCGTTTGACCAACCTGCTCAGGTCATGGTTGTCACAGTATCCCCACCTTGAGAAAATCTCGTCCCGAGATTTAACTACTCGAGGCATTAGCACTATCGATAAACAACTGATGACACTTAAACCACATTCGATCCTTGCGTTTCCAAGTAAACTCAGGACCACGCTTCGAATCCCAATGAACTTTCACTAATGCTATCATATTACGCTTTAAACTCTTGACCTCTCGGTTCACAAACTCAACGGTTCCTTGACAAAACAAAGAGTCTTGTCAACCTTAATCTCATCCAACTTCTATAATCCGAATCCAACTGCTAATGACTTTGCTTACCCCCACAAGGGTGCAATTAGCAACACAACAACTTAACACGAAAAGAAACATCCGACTACCTGAACCTCGCCCGTCATCAAGGAAACTCGTCAAAACCTTAAGTTGTGTAACAATGTCATTTACAACCCGGTCTCGCAACTCATCAAACAAGAACTGTCTTGAAACCAAGTTATAAGTTGTTACAAAGCCCAACGTTTTAAAGAATCGGCTCGACTTCGAGTTTATTCATAAAATAACTTTAACCAAAATCACAAACACATCTAAGGGCATACTAAGGTCTACAAGAAACCTTACGTACCCAACTTCAACTAAAACTCCCAATGATTCCTTGCTCAACGAACAAGTGTGGATACTCAGTTTACCTGAAGTCCTAAAGACTTCCCTTCGAGTCCAATCGAATCTTAACTCAATGAACATTAACTTCTAATAGTTCTTTAGCAAAACCAAAGTTTTGCCTACTTTAATTACCTCTAAAGGCACATGCAAACTCGCATTTACCAAATACTTCAAATTTTGACACACGAAACGTGTCATGCACACTCCTCAACTCTTTTAGGTAATCTTAACCGATAATCCTTTCAAAAATCTCAAATGGACCTACTTACCTTGGTATCAACTTACCATACTTTTCGAAACATCATACACCCTTCAAACTGAATACTCTAGGTAACACTCAATTACCAGCCTCAAGTCTAACGGTTAAACCTCATACTAGCATAATCCTTGAACCAAATTCGGTTCATCCAATCTCGCTGTCTCTAGTTACTGCCCATAAAATGGTAACCTACATTCCTTTCCACACAATGCTCCAAGTGAAGCACATCTCATACCCGAATGATAATCCCCACCTTAGGGACAAACTCATCTTACGAAAAGATAAGTATCCCAACTACCTCTAACATCCACCATATACATCCTAAGCATAGCTAGAAATGGGGTGACTTAGTCAGTCCATTGACTACACCCAATCGCATATAACACCTCCCTCATTATAATCTTTCTCCAAAGTCTGAATCATACCGTTACTTTTGTCCATATTTGACCGCTTGAGATGGCTAAGTAGTACTCAATCCATCGTGTCCCTCTAACACTTTCTGAAACGTCTACCAAAACCACAAGGTAAACAACCATCTCAATCTAATTAATTGCCCCTAGAATATTCATTCCTTGCTATTATCTCATCAATAAAATCACTTGCCAACTTCATCATCTTGAAATTTTCTTGTATAGCTTAGAAAATGATCTAACGTTGGACAGTCAATCGACCATCACCAAAATCACATCATACTCACCTACTTAACCTTGGAAAATTATAATAAAAATTCATGAGATTCTATCTCATTTTCACTCAAGTATCTCAGGCTGTTGTAGCAAGCCAAAAGTCTTTGAACATTGCAACAAGCTTTCACCTCTTAAACAAATCAGACGAATTGCTAACATAGGTAACTATATATTTTCTACACGTGGCTACCAATACATGTCTCCAAGGTTATAGTACATCTTATCCGCTCCCGGATGTACCAAGTACCTTGATGCATTAGCCTTATCCATTACTACTGTTCTCATCATTCCCTACTAATAGAACTCATATACGATCCATATAGTACAAACTCTCGTCCTCCTTCTTTTCCATATGTCAATCTAACCCATGAAGCCTTTCTGCTAAAGTACAAACTCTTGAACGCCTTACTTTGGGCTGCCAATATCATTCCTCTTACTCCATACTGAATGGTTATAGCCATCAGCTCGAAACACGTCTAGGTTTCAGTCGTACCGTTTCCTACAAAATGCATCAGTCACCACACATTTGTCCTTAACCATGGAGTGGTTGTGAATTTCATACCATGACTCACTATACAATTTAATCCATAAAGTACTATACATACATCTGCCTCTTTTCCCATTTGTTGGCAGGACACGTAGCATTTCTTGCTAAGGCGTGTGTCTCTACCTTAGATGTCTCGCTTGAAGTATGCCAACATTCTTGTCCTTAAACACTTAACGGTGGTATATTCATCAACATTATTTAATTTCTCTAACTCTTCTTAGTTACACTCTTCCAATTACTTCTACAAGCTCATCAACCACTACATTTGATTAAATCCGAAGCGTCACACTAAATCAGTCCTCAAAGTCTAGGAAAGCCTCCTTCCCTACACCGGGTTCCACATATTAGAACCATTCACCATTTGCCACTACACATTACAACACACCTTATTCAAATCCTAAACCTTTCGTCACATCACTAATGCTTGTCATCTACTAGGTACCAAACATACACATATATATTGTTTTTACATCAACGTTACTAAACC
The DNA here is from genome assembly GCA_026074375.1 of Tanacetum coccineum. Classification (NCBI taxonomy): domain Eukaryota; kingdom Viridiplantae; phylum Streptophyta; class Magnoliopsida; order Asterales; family Asteraceae; genus Tanacetum; species Tanacetum coccineum. Next base: position 40,939 of record BQNB010010280.1, read on the forward strand.
AAATCTAGACATTTCTAAGATATTTTGTTTGAAGATTAGAGAGAAGATGAAGAAGATCTTGAGACATAGAAGCTTGTCACAAGATGGAAGATAGATCCAAGCTTCAAGAGATTTTGGCGAGCTTATCCATAGAATACCTTTTGGTGTCGTCACGACAACGTCATGAAGGATCTACAAGAAGCATTAGAGTAGAGTAGAATATAGGAGAAGATCAGTGGTAACCAGATCTAGAGAGAAGAAAAAATGTTAGAAAGGATAAATGCCTAGAACAAGTGAGAAGTAGACATAGAAGATCAGTTGTACACTGATTATTTAGAAAGAGAATTGTATTAAGAAGTGTGTGTAATCAAGAGAAATGAGTTGGTATTTATAGCCAAACATTTTACTGTTTGCCGGAACTGCCGGTGCTGTTTCCCAAAGGCACCGGTATGTAAAGTTGAGAGCACCGGCAAACAGTACTCAGAAATAAGCTTTGACTTTTTAACATTTAAACTAATATAATAATAAAGAGAATCTTTTGATCAGATTTTATGAGTGGGAAGGAAGTTTTATGAGGAAATATTTTTTGTGAAAAAATATTTTGTATTTAGGGTAAAGTTTATGAAAAAGGTGTTTAAGATCATTTTTAGAAAATTGCAAGATAGGTTTTGTGAATGAGAAGAATGTTGTTTTTATAAAGTGTTTTGGTGTGTTAGAAAACTATTGGCTTAGTAACGTTTAGAGTTTGTTGGTTGATAAGTTTATGTTTTGTTATCGACAAAACAAAGTGAGATCGTAAAATATAAAGATAAACGTTTTTACGGTTTACTTTGTATTAACAATCTCCCCCTTTTTGTTGATGACAAAACATAAATCTATAAAGTAAAAACCAACAAAGTCTAAGCGTTTCTAAATTGGAATTTTTACTTTCTTCTCCCCCTTTTTGTCGAAACAAAAAGAGCGTCGAAGAAAAACTAACACACAAAAAAAATGACGAAAGGGAAACTAAAATGTGAGCTCCCCCTTGACGAGAGCTCCCCCTAAAACGATATGCTACAGAGAGAGAGAGAGAGAGAGAGAGAGAGAAAGTTTATTGTTGAGGTAAATTTACGTGAGCTGCTTGGGCTTAGTAAAAATAACCTCATCGGTGATGAATACTATGTTCAGCTTGGTTCCTCCGGAGATTAGTCCCTCGTCTCCTAGCTAAAAATAAGAAAGAACACCGTTAGCTCGCCTCGGGGTGTGAACCCGGGACCAACTCCGGCGTAAGAGTAAGTATGGTGATTATGAGATAAAATCAAAGAATATAAGTATGGTCTGGAATAGGTGTTGTGTGTCCTTCATCTTGGGGAAACGAGCCTTCCCTTTATACTATTTAGTATTCACTACTAGAGCATAACTGTGGTTCCTCTCTCTGGTACCATCCTGTCGTGCCGTATCATTCCACGGACATGTCTATCATAGGACAGTACCTTTGTCGGAGTGTCTATTAATACCACTGCATTAGGACGTAGCTAATGACTCCAGACCTGATGTGTCCTTTGACACACCAGCTTTTCCGGATTTCTAGTGGTTGCTCCGGACCTGACGCGTCATTTGACAAGTCAGCTTCTCTAGAGCATTTCTTTAGTTTTAGCCCGTGTTAGTTTAGCAGCAATATCTAAGCTACTTTCTTTGTCCGGGTGTTCCGGGGGATACTATACCTCATCATGTCCCTCCAGTCTAGTACGAATGCCATTTAGGCTTTTGTGCTAGACTTATCAATTTGTAATTAAGGACTAAGAATTTGTCTTATACCTCTCTCTCTTTTCTTTTTTTACTGCTTTTAGATGCATGGCTTATCCAGCTCCACTTGGTAAAATCTAATGTGTCGTCATCATGTGGATCCTTTTCCTTCATTATTTACTAGGGTTGCATCATGCTTATGTGGTGACGATTGATTTTCCCGAAGCCACTATAAATAGCTTTCCTCTGTTTTCACATTTTTACTTTTTAATTTTTTACCTGTGCCATTGCATCTCATTCTCTTTGCCTCAAGGTTCGGTTGCTTGCCGTTGCATCTCCTTTTTTGAAAGTAGGTACTTTCTCTCTCCTCTTCTTCGTATTTTCCCGCCATGTCTAAAAATGATATGAAAGACCGTATATGTACCCTTTCTAAGAATGATTTAAAAGATTTGGTGAATACTTATTGTATACCCATAGATCTTCATCCTCATTTGCCTGATCCTGGGTTTACCATGGATCATCTTCCTGCTGGTGCTATAGGCATTTATTCAGAGTTTCTCTGGTTTTCTGGCGTTTGTATCCCTTTTTCAACATTTCTTTTATCCGTGCTTAAGTATTTCAAGGTACATATTTCTCAGTTGGTCCCTTTAGGCTTGAATAAAGTGGTGTCATTTGAGGTTGTGTGCCGCGACTTAAATATTGTTCCCACCGTTACTTTGTTCCATGTGTTTCAATGACTTTGCAAACAAGGGGATTGGTTTTCTTTCAATAAACGTCGTAATACGAAGGACGTTTGTATGGATGATGGTCCTTCGAGCTTGAAGAAGTAGAAGAACAAGTTTTTATTGATAGATCGTAGAGCTATTCCGGACTATCTAACATGGATACATTCGTGTTCATGCATTTCGGATGATCTTTGTGGTATATCTTATATCATAACACGAGGTCGATTCTTGGACTTGGCTAGTTTCTAAAGAGAGAAACACATGAGAGAGTTTTTCTAGTGAGAGAAAATGTGTTTTATAAGAAAAGAATAAATGACTAGCTTGCTTCTTCCAAAGTTAGAAGAGGCTTATATAGTTCTTACAATATACCGGGTATTAGTACCCGACTTAATACCGAAAATCGTACTATTAACTATTAAACTATGAGCTATAATAAACAGTAAAATACACGGGGTGACCGAGTCTTTTTTCTAATATCTAAAAATCTCCCCCTAAGGGAGGTCACCCCTGAAAATACAAAACTTAATCACTCCAGTCTTTAGCTCGTAGACATTTGATATCTTGTACATTGGGGATAGTGATCTTTTAATTAATCTTAGACTTGTCTTTGATTGTGATCTTGAGCTTTCTTGAGATCACGCCAAACAAAATATACATCATCTTTAATGATTCACCACTCGGCACTGTACAGAAATACATGATATCAGAGTTACGGAAGCTTTGACCCCTTTAATGAGGTCTTTTATAACTTCATAACAAGTGTAGGTCTGTCTGAGCATTGCGGTAAATCCACTTGAAATCTCAGAGCTGTGAATTTCCATCTCCACTCTATCTTTTAAGATATCCTGTAATGAAACCATTTTGTTAGTAATACAGAGAAACTTGATTTGAAAAATCAGTCTAAGTGTTTCTTATGAACAAAAAATATTTTGTAACACTTTGAGAGTTTTGATTGTTTATCAAATGATTAATAACCATCAATTCTTATACTGGAACAAGTTTGATTCACACAGAATCGCACCATCGTTTCTTTCCAGTTGACACAAGTTTGATTCTTGCAGAATCGCACAAGTCACCTACCAAGAGCTTGTTTGATGTTGGCTCTAGCAGGATTTCCATCTTCTTTGAAAAGCCAATCGTTTCAACTCGAATGTTCTGGCAATATCACAAGTATAATGCGGAGGACTCCTTTAGATAGACTTTTTTCCACAGTGTGTGGAATACAAGAGAATTAGATATGTGTCCTAACGAGATTAATTGACGATCTCTTGGCTCTAGACTCATAGTGCGTTTTGTTCAGTAATTGGAGTTGGAGCTGACTGGCCCCTGTTCCAAATCAACTAACACAAGTGAAAAGTCAATAGATAACGTTGTTTAGTCTCGTGAAAATGAACAGAATGATTTGAAAGATTCTTAGTGGCTAGGAGGTTTGTGCATATGCATCACTGGGTCCATGATAGTCCATCTTCAATTTTTAGCAATCATCTTAGTAATCTGGCAGCAATATGGATTTACCCGGTTTCTGCTAAGAGTAGGAGGAGTTTCTTCTTTACACCCTTTATCTTTACAATTCTATTTCTAATTCTCAACCCTTCAGTACTTACCGAGACTTCATGACTAGAACCTTGTTGGG
>BQNB010010280.1:55000-84357 GCA_026074375.1 Tanacetum coccineum
ACCTATGTACAAAGGATACACGAAGGCATTTTGTTTACTCATCCTCTCCTTCTTAAAGACGTCTGAGAGTTTCAGGGGTCAAACTCTTCATGCCTAGGCGTGGAAGAAGAAATTCGAACCGTTCTCTTGGTAATGCTTTTGTGAGAATGTCTGCAAGTTGATAATTCGTTTCCACGAAGTAGAGTTCAACCACTCTATTTTCCACTTGCTCTCGGATGAAATGGTGACGTATGTCGATGTGTTTTGATCGAGAGTGCTGGACGTTGTTACAGCAAAGAGCAATTGCACTCTTGTTATCACAGTACAGAATTTGAGCACAACATCCAGACATGGCGATGTATTCAGCCTCTGTAGTTGATATTGCAGTGCTTCTTTGCTTCTTTGATGACCAGCTAACCAATCTATCTCCAAGAAACTGAGCACTTCCCGACGTACTTCTTCTTGAATCTTGACATCCCGCATAGAAGCGCATCTGCATAAGCTGTTAGTGACATGGCATTGTCTTTCGGATACCAAAGACCCATGTTAATGGTTCCTTTCAAGTACCGAAAGACACGTTTGATAGCTTCAAAGTGCTTTTTGGTAGGCTTAGCCTGATATCTAGCACACATGCATACGGCGAATACAAGGTCGGGTCTACTGGCTGTAAGGTACATTAGGGAGCCAACCATTCCTCTAAATCGAGTTTGGTCAACTGGAATCCCCATGAGATCCTCGTCCAGTTTCAATCGATCCACCATTGGTGTATCGACAGGGTCAGAGAGATCCATTCCATATTTCTTTAAGGTTTCGAGAGCATATTTTGCTTGGTTAATAAAGATGCCTCTAGGACTTTGAGAGACTTGTAGTCCTAAGAAAAACGACATTTGTCCCATCATTGACATCTGAAATTTGGAGTTCATTTCTTTGGAAAATATGTGACACGCATTATGATCTGTTGAGGCAAAAATGATGTCATCTACGTATATTTGAACAAGTAGAATATGTTTGCCTGATTTGCGTGTGAATAACGTTGGATCCACGGCACCCTTGAAGAAATTGTTGGCCAATAGGAACTTTGATAGTGTGTCATACCATGCCCTTGGTGCCTGTTTTAGCCCATAAAGAGCCTTCTTTAGACGATAGACGTGAGTAGGATTTTCCTGGTCTTCAAATCCTTCAGGCTGACTGACAAAGACTTCTTCTTGAAGATCACCATTCAGAAAAGCAGTTTTGACATCCATTTGATAGATGATCATATTCTTGGTTGCGGCATTGGTAATGAAGATTGATGATGGCCTCTATCGTGAAACTGAGCAAAGATTCTTTAAAATCAAATCCTTCCTCCTAAAAAGAAAAAACTAAGAAAAAAAAAAAAACCCCAGACTATATCCATTTGCATACCAACAAGCTTTATTTTCATACATCACCATATTCATAAGTTGTCGACTTTGTAAGATCCACTTTGAGAGCGATAACAAACATAGATAGGACGAGGTAACTATTCCCAACTTCAAGACGATCAAATTTCGTGAATTTTCATCTTTTTGCATGGCTTGAACCACATATTCTATCACGGCGATTTTGAAGTTCTTTGGTTCGACTTGGACAAGTTTCGTAAGAAAACAACACCACAAAGCATCGAATGCTAATTGTTTTCTGTAGATACATGAACGAAGAAGGGATTACCCAACGATGTATCCAGAGGATATCTTTGTCATCTTCTGAGATGATCTGGTGGGTGATTAACTTGGTTGGGTTCCGCTGAATTAACATTCTCAGATGATGACTGTGCCAAACCTGGTTCTCCAGTAACAGGGTTATGTGAAGGATGTAGAACATCGTGATTGATTGGGGAGTCTTCGTGAGTGGGTTCTTCTGCAATTCCTTGATGTCGGACTGGATGATGCATATCGGATGTTGACGATGAAGCACTTGTAGACGGTGCATCTTGAGCAATCGTTGTAGACAAAGATGTACCAGGTGGAACAACTTGAGCGTTAACTTCAGTAGCAGAAGGTACTGGTTCATTGACTCGAGATTGTTCAAGGTATTCATCAAACATTGGTTGAAATAACATCTCCAGCTCTTTATCGGTTGGAGCGAGCCCTGATTTGAGTTGTCCAGGGGTCATGATGAAAGGCTCGGGTCCTGAACTCATGCGTACAGGAGCCATCGTCTGATGCATCTCATCGAATGTGACGTGAATTGTTTCCATTAATCGACGAGTTCTCTTGTTGTAGATTCTATAGCCCTTCCTGCTAGGAGCATACCCAACGAAAATCCCAATGTCAGCTTTGGCTTGAAATTTTCTTAGATCTTCGCTATCATTTGTAGGATAGCACAGAGCACCAAACACTCGGAGAAATGTAAGATCAGGCTTCTTATCATGTACAAGCTCATAAGGGGTTTTGTTGTGACGAGTATGAATTAGGGATCGGTTTTGGGTGTAACAAGCAGTAGCTACAGCTTTTGCCCATAGAAATATAGGTTCTTTTGAGATAACACATTGTAGTTTGCATCCAAAGTGTACGATTCGTCTTTCGACAACGCCGTTTTGTTGAGTGTTCTCGAACAGACTTTGATGAAATATGCCAACAACCTTACATATATTCAGACATAAATAAGTTGACGAATTCCCGTTCCATTATCTGTGCGGTATGAAATTCTGACTGTTTTATAGAGACCACCTTGTATTGCTTAAGAAAGTTGATGACAAAACTCTGGACGTTTCATCCATTGATCTCAAAAACTTTACCCCTGAGCAATCTTGAATAGTCCCAACCACATGACTAAAATGTATTTCTTCCTTTAATACTCGGACTCTCATTGGACCACACAGATCCATGTGAAGGGTATTAAGAACTACCATATTTGTATTTTCAGATTTTGGTTTGTGGAGAATTCAAGCTTTTTCTAAGTTGACAGGCTGAGCAAAGATAATCTTTTTCAAACTTCAATCTTGGTAGACCTCTAACTCAGAATCGTTTCGAGCAAGGTCTTTATTGTGCCGAAGTTAAATGGTTTAAACGACGATACCCAACCAAGATTTGGGACTTGGAAGCCTTGGACAGCAAGCATATGGAGAAGACTTCATCATATCATCAATCGATATCGTGTACAAATTGGTGCTACGACTACCTTTAAGTATTCTGCACCATTGCAAACACCACAAGCAATTTATGCTTTCTGAAGCAACTTCAAGATCAGAATCACAAAATTGCCCTGCAGAGAATAGATTGTTCCAAGTCCCTCCACGAAGTATACTCTTAAGATAAAAAACACACTGTCACCCAATAACATAACTCCATAACCCATATGGCTCCGAAGTGGATCATTCCCGAATTTGAACTGTCCATATGATCTTTTCCACAAATCTGAGCTTTTGAACATTCCCGTCATATGTTTTGACAGCTAAGATTCCATAAAAAAGATACCAAAGGATCGACCTACGACCTGCATTTTGAAAACAGACGAGTATGGAATTTTTGGGTTCCAAATTTTGTTGGGGGCCTGTTGGTTAGCAGGTAGAGTAGAACATTTCACAGAAAGCTTAGTTAAAGGGCACATTTCGCCTAAGGCACAATTTCTTTCCTGTGGGTCTCTATTGATAACTACAATGAAGGTTCCTAAGGTGAATTTCTTTCCTGTGGGTCTCCATTGACAACCAATATCAGCAAATAGTTTGCCCGTTGCTTTCCAAACCCGCTTGGTCATGTTCAACCTGTTATCAGACAGCTTGCCTTTTGGTTTCCAAATCTGCTTCCCTTTATTCAAGACCTTTTTAACAGTGGGGGTTGCATTTACTGAACTCAAAATATTAACAACACACATTTCATGATTTGCAGAATTTAAGCATTTGTTACACATTTTGCACACAGATTCAGAATTCGAATTAATTACTACACGCCTATAGCTAATGCTAGAATCAACCCGATTAACTTTTGTCCATACTGACTTATTTGTCCTAAGGTGGTCTTCTACTTTCTTCTCATTCTCCCTCTTAGCAGGCAGGATCCTATTTTTCTTTGTATTGCTTCTAGGCTTTGATCCGCTTGCTTCAGTGGAAGCGTTTACTCCTGTAGAAGGAATCACAGGGATATTAGTCTGTTGAACTTTCTGGTGCACTTCGTGTTTCTGTGTGTTGCTAGATGAAGTTCCTGGTTTATCACTAAAAGTAACTTGCTTTTTCCTAGTTACAGGGGTAGAGGGAGCCTTGTTATCTCTTTCATTGAAACTTTTTGGGCAAGTGCCAATCACATATTCTAACAATTCTTGAGATAGCTTAGTGTATTGGCAAGCATAGTTAAGTGCATTATCCAGTGGTTTAACTACTCTAGCTTCCTCTACAATCTCCCTAACTGTTTCTACACTCTCCTTAAGATGGCTGATATAGTTTAAATAAGCACTCCTATTGTTCTTAAGGGGATGAGGGATGGGTTTAACGTCAATGGCATATGCCATCCAAGAACTTTTGGTTTGACAGAGTCACTAGTGAAACAAGACTCTTTGCTTCTCAATTGAGCCTTTAGACTCTCAATTTCATTTAACATGGTAGATGTCTTTTCACTCGTGTGAGTACGCGTAATCTTAATTGAGTCATACAATTCCTTGTAATGTTGTTTGACCTTTTCTAGTTCTACTCTAACGCAATCATTTTGTTCAATAAGAGCAGTGACATCTTTAGCATTATAAGGCTCACAACTTCTGTCATTCACATTAGCGACTAGACCTTTCAAGTCTCTAATTTTCCCCCCTATTGTCTTTTTCTTGAATCTGATGTTCGAGATTCTTGATCTTAAAGAATGAGTTAAAATCAGGAGCTTCCTGCGATGTTTGTGAATTTTTATTATCAAAACTTTCTTGAAGATGTTGATACTTTAATTGCAAATTTAGGTATTCCCTTTCAAGTTTTGAAATATGTTTTGACTCATTATGAACTTTAGACATGTCAGCTTCAAGATCTAGACAACGTGATTTTTCCACATCATACAGCAGTTGAGTCGACAAACAATTAGCAATCAGATTCTCATTTTCAATGAGAAGGTTTTTCTTTACAATTTCAGCACATTGCTTGTCTACAGTATTCTTGTCCACTTCGTTATTCATTTGATCAAAAAATTTATGTCATTACTTTAAACTACTTTAAAGAGGGCCGTTGTAACTCCTACAAAGTGTTTCTTTAACGTTTTGAAAAACGGAATAACTTCAGTAGGTAACATCCTTTGTTTGCTCAAAACCTCTTTCCCCCTGTGTAACACCTGTTGGGGTAATTCTCTTTTTGCAAGTTTTGTCAAATTCTGTAAAAAGTTGTGTGAGTACATAAAGATTAAACTACACTTGGCATTTAGTTGGAAGAATTCCGGGATAAGCTTACAGGAGTATTGGTGGATACACTGTCCAATGCTCAAAATTGTTTTGGAACTAAGGCTCAGCGCAGTTTTCCTGTCATAGTCATCTATTGACCAAAATTTCTGTTTGGGGTCCAGATTTCTTAGGAGCAAAGGTTGCAAGAAGGTTCTCCTTCGAGTAATCGGGGGGGGGCAATCCTAACTTTATTTTCCACACATAGAGGGCTTTTCATTTTCTCAAGCATTCTTTTCCTAGTTATCTCAGATATCTCACGAGTATCCTCTGAGTCATGTACGACAGTGGGTGTATGATTGGTAGTGACAAGTACATGACCATTATACAGAGCAGACTGAGCTTGCTTTGCACGAGCGAGACATACAGGATTTTTGTAGCCTATTGCTACCTTGTGTTTTTCATCATAAAAAGATTTTGGTTTACACAACATGTGAACGGTTTGAATAGACTGATCCTGTTTGTATAATCTATCTTCAATCTTATCTTTTAGCTTCTTTAAGTCCAAAAACTCTTCAAGGAATTTGTCTTCCTTTTGTTTAAAATCCTTTTTCAAAAGTTTTACTTCTTCTGTCTTTGACTTATAATGGTCAACTGTAGAACTAAGGAGTATTTGTGCTGAATGAAGTTCAGATTTTAAAGAAGTTTCCTTTCTGTTTCGGTCCGAGATGATTATTCTCATTTGTTCATCAATTTTTCGTTCTCTATCAGTTAATTCAAACTTTGCCCGTTTTTCATATTCCCCGACCAGTTCCTTATATCTCGCAAGTTCAGAGGTCACTGAGTCATTCATTAACATATCTGGCTTATTTGTTAATCTACTTTGTACACCCTGTTCATGCATTTCATCGAGAATAGACATTAGTGCATCATTTCGTACAGAAGATGCATTACATTGTACAACATGTTCTTCGTTGTCTTCCACATACTGATCATACGGAATAATATTACTATCACTCGTATAGTCAGCATCAGAGTCAACAACGTAGTTGTGTTGTACATCGTTTTGCATCTCGTGTACATCATGATACTCATCCATATGATCTACAAAGGCATCATGATCTTGTACCTCAAATGGATTATTCGAGTCATATGATGGCCCGGCTTCATCGTAGATTGGATCTTCAGATGTGAGATTTGCCATGAACATGGTCTGTGAAGTGGGACCCTCATCAACATCAGAGTCGAATGCATCACATTCATCAGCTTCAAAAATATGGTCCACATTGAGTGCCAAATCATTCTCGGGAGAATCATCCACATCATCATCAACGTTGGTAACCTGTTTCCCTGCAAGAAACAACGACTGTTCTTCATCCAGTACTTCTCCACTCTCCTGGGCTTGCATTAGTAGCGAGTCCTTGAAGTAGTCTGAATCTTGAAGTCACTTTGGCCTTGGACATTCACGTGCTATATGCCCTAGTCCGTTACAGTTGTAGCACTTGATGGGTTTCGCTTGACCAGGATTAATCATGCCTCCTCTGTTCTGAGCTCCTACATTTCCCGCTACACCATTTCCTCTTGCATTGTTTCTCTGAAATGGTCTTCCTTGATTAGTCGCATTGTATCTTCCACGGACATCTTGAACCACAACTTTCCCATCTTGAACCATAGCTTTGTTCCTTGCATTAGACGAAGCTCTAAGTTGATTGTTTGTTTGAGGAAGATGTGATTTGTACGATTGAGTGAGGAGGGCAAGTGTGTTGGATAGACTTTCAATCAAGTTTTCTGTTGAAGAACTTCCTGAGTCCAGTTGAGAGTTGTCGGTAGGATATGGTTCTTTTGAGGGTTGAGGAGACTTGGATGGTTGTGTTGGATACTGCTGAACTGAGGCGTCCGACACTAGTGCCAACGGATCATTATTTGGTTGAATGAACCTTTCCATCATAATTCTGTTCTCATTAGCATGCACCTCATGTTGCTTCAAGTAAGCATACAACTGATCAAAGTTTGACTCTTTCAAACCTCTGTTAAGTTTGACTTCAGTTATGAATCTACTCCACTCAGGTAACATGTTGTTCACAAACTTTGAGTTAAGCTGCATCCTGGGCATGGTCATCTTGATGTTTCTCATGTCATTAATGAGCTTCGTAAACCTGACGTAGTATCCTTGAATAGTTTCTCCTTTGGTTTGACGGAAGTGTTCAAATTCATCATATAACTGAGATTCCCTGTCATCTTTTGTTAACTCAGACCCTTCCAGAATCATCTTCACGTTTTCCCAAATGTCCTTGGCGTCAGTATAGTGATTGATGAGTGAGTAGATGTCCTTTGGTATACCTTGAAGTAGGATATTGGTTGCACGAATGTCAGCTTTATACCTGTCCTTTTCTTCAGCTGAAAGATCGTTAAGGACTCTAGCACGTACTGGACCATGTTGAACTGCACCCTCAGTTCCTCCAGCAATAACATCTGAGACCGTTCCCATATGAAATGGCCCTTCTTTGATGGACTTCATAATATTCTCTCCATTATCCTTTCCTAGACAGTACAGACGTATACGTTGTTGCCAAGATTCAAAGTCTGTTCTATCAAGCATTGGTGGGCGTGTATCAGAACCGGCACACTGGATGTCTTCTTGCATACTAGACATCTTGTATTATTATGATATGATATGTTTTGATCGATCAATGATTAGTGAGTGTACGTTAAAAGTGGTGAGGTTAACGTATTCGTATTTTGTTTTAGTGATATTAAATCCCGAGTTTGAAATATTTCAAATTCACTAAGACAGAAGCTTCAAACTCGCCGCCAAAGGCTACCAACCGCTGCAAAGAAATAGGCATACTCGCCGGTGAACAATTTTTAGGCAACTCGCCGAACATAAACTCGCTGCCAGCCAACCCGCCGCGAGGTATTAGGCAACTCGCTCGGTGAATCTTAGGGCACTCGCTTCCCCCCCCCCCCCCCCCCCCCCCCCCCCCCCCCCCGCCCCCACCCCCGGTGTGGGGGCGGCCAAGCAACCCGCCGCGAAGTATTATGTTATCAAACCGACGTTGAGTTTTCACAACTCGCTGCCAAGCAACCCGCCGCGAAGAATATTTTAATCAAACCGCCGTAGAGTTTTCAAACCGCCAGAGTTTCCTTAAGAAATTTGCTATTTAAAATATTCAACCCGCTGATAACCTGTTCAAACCGCTGGTAAGCAAACCGCTGCTTAGTAACAACTCGCCGCTTGAGCAACTCGCCACCTAAGCAACCCGCCGTGTGTCAGAGGGTTGGTAACCTACTTAATAAAATAATATTTTTCAGCAAACCGCCGTGAAGAAATTCTGGCAACTCTCCACGAAGAACAACGACGTTTTTCACACAAAATCACCTATAAATCACCCTTTTGAACGATTTTGCTTGATTTCTTTTGCACAACACAATACCATAAGGTAATAGCTACTAGAAACACCCAAACTTTATCAATACAAACAACAAAATTCGGAGATCTTCAAAAAACGAGCTAGTGCCTTCAAAGGTACACTTTTCGATCTAAATCAAGCAAGAAATCGCACATACACACGATCTAATCATCCCATTAGCTCTGATACCAATTGTGGTATATCCTATATCATAACACGGGGTCGATTCTTGGATTTGGCTAGTTTCTAGAGAGAGAAACACTTGAGAGAGAATATTCTAGAGAGAGAAAGTGTTTCTTTGTAAAGTGAAAATAATAACTAGCTTACCTCTTCCAAAGTTGGAAGAGGCTATATATAGTACTTACAATATACCGGGTATTCGTACCCGACTTAAAACCGAAAAACGTACTATTAACTATTAAACTACGAGCTATAATAAACAGTAAAATACATGGGGTGATCGAGTCTTTTTCTAATATCTAACAGAGGTTTAAGTTTTTGTGAGGAATATAAGGTCAAACAGTCGATATAGTTAACTGCTTGTGTTGGTGTATTGCTTATTGACGATTGTTAAAGCCGTATACTCATGAGTCACGAGATATCATTGTTGTGCCTAACTGATATGCCTTACTGTATGCCTGTGGTGCTAAAGTGTTTGAATATATGATGTTTGATACTGAGTTATTTATGTAGTCTTTGCTATATGCGGTTGGGTTAGGGAAAGGTGCAATTCCAACTGCTGTGAATTGGGTACTGAAGGAGGGAATTGGGTATCTAAGCAAAATATTTTTGTCAAAATTTGGACGACATTTTGATGTGAATCCGAAGGGATGAAGGTTTTTTTTTGGGTAAAGGGTTACCCTGGTAAATTGTTTTAATCACAGGAAAGTTAAGTACAATGGAATGTGACTAAAATGCCACATTAACCTCTAGCCAAAGCTTGAACTTCTAAGGAATCAAAAGAGACATGCCTCTAAAGAAATTACAACCAAAAAAAACAAATATTCATTGATTTTCTAGAAAATGCAGCTTTTGGTATGGAGATCGTGATTCCTGCTTTCCCTCATCTTTTTGTCCCGATTGGTGCTGCTGCTAGAGCAGGGCGTTCTGCAGCTGCACTTATTCAGGTATCTAGCTCAATTTAACATAAAAAATGGTATGTCTATAAGACATGATTATAAGAACGATTATTTATATGATGGGGTGGACTTGTTTATCTTTTAAGCATGCCTTCCATAACCAAATATATCTGATTATTACATCCGTATGCTGTTTATATCAATAAATTCCATAGTTACTCGTCGGCATATATATGGTTTGAACGTACAATTATGAAAATGATGCTTCCATATGATTAATATTGAAGTTGATGATATAATATGAAGTCTACTTGCCATTGTCGTGCCTTGTTCATACCTTTAGCAGTATATAACATATTTGTTTTGTTTCAAAAGCGGGGAATTTAGGCATAGGTAGTCTACTATAGGGAGTTTATATCAATTTATGCATGTTCATAAAGTTGAACTCTTTACTTGACAGGCCGCTACCAGAAGCTGTTTTTATACGGGTTTCGCCGCTTAAAGGAACTTTGCTGAGGTAATTCCCTATTCGTTACGCTTGTTTTCAGATGCCAATAATAAAGTTAAGAAGATTAAAAGGTTAATTTCATTTGCGTCTCCATATGGGTAGGACTGTTTTCTGTGATTCTTTAATGAAATTCTATAATGACAGGTAATAGCAAAGGGAGAAGCTTAAGGAATGGTTAGCAAATCCATCAGTATAATGCTCGAGATAGCATTAGCTAATTGCATACAAGCTTCAACACCTTTGGCTCTTGCTTCATTTGGTGCAGTGACTTAGATCCACATGTTCTGCAATCTCAAATCTTATCAATCCATTCAACTAAGGACTTTGAATCCTTATCGTGCAAGTACTTTCTTTCCACTCTCATTCTTAATATAATCGAAGTTCCTTTACATATAACACACATTATAAAGAAGTATATATTTATAAAAGTTGGCACTTTTTAGAGTTGCGACTGTTACTATTTTCAAGAAAATTACACAATTTTGATATTTTGTGATACTGAACTAGTATCCTATGCCCAATATGCAGGCTTGGTTTTTGGTAAATTTCTGCTAAGTGGTCGGTCTTGTTCCTTCTGTTAAAGAGGTCAACGATGAAGTGCCTTTTTTCCCTGCTTTACCACTGCTTAGTCTAAAGCCAGCAAGCAAAGTAAGTCATCAGATATAGACCATTTTTCTTTTTTATTTATAGAATATATAGTTTTAAAATAGTAAAATTTGCTTACAAACCTAATCTCAACCATTTTGACTCGTACTATATTGACCTGCTACAACCAAACCCATCTGACCTGTTACGGAATCTACCCATTTTGTCAACTGTACTGAAGTACATCATTCTTTTTATGAAGTTTTGCCGCTTCAAGAAGCTTGGACTTGGCTTCCTATATGCTCATGAATGGATAAGGACGCATGGCTTGTAAAGTGTCAAATATAAACATTAGAGAAATGTAGAAACTCGTGTGTATATTATCTTCTAGTATTCAAACGAGTTGATGGGTTCAATTTATGGGACACCCTGATTCTCGAATATTTGGAATGCGTAATATACTAAGTGAAAATTCAATCCTTAAGACATTTTCATCTATGCATGAGTTTGATTTGTTTTGATTATTTGGGAAATCAAGGATTACACTAAAATAGGGGAGGATTGTTGGTGATTTTAGTGTCATCTAGCATTTTGTGTAATGGTGATTTACCCTAGACCAAATGGATTTCAAGTTAAGTCATAATACGAGTTCGAAGGTGCGGAGTGCACGCTTGTATAAACTAATTAACTTGATTTAAGGTACAAAAAATGGAAAAGGTTGTGTATGTAAGTCAATGGGAATATAGTGACAGAATTCGTGTATCACTAATTTGTCCATGCACATTTCTTTAATGATTGCAGTTAGCCACAGTTTTAGTTTGTTGCAAAACCGTTGCTGGACAGATTTAAAGAAAGTGTTGTCACTATTACAAAAGGTGTAACATTTTACTAAGAGACACAACTTTTCCCTACAACCACCATTAAGTTTATATGAACATCTTCATATGAACACAAACACAACGACAAATTCTCTATGTTTTGCTCTCTTTCTTTTGCCTAGAATTTGAGTGTTCATTCTTGTCTTATCTCTATACAAATTTCTTGTAACCCAAGGCAATCAATAGGGTAGAAATATTGTATCAGGAAAGTGAACTGTTACACGATTCAAGAATTTATCTGGCAATTTTTGATTATCAAGACCCTAAATACCAACAAACTGATACAATATTCAGCAATAATTTGTTGGGTCAAAATTTAACCCAATTGTGCCTGATAAGTATTTAAATATAAATAGCCTAATTTACTCACTAAATAAATAATGGGTTACTCACTGATAAAGAAATCAGTGAGTAATGTAAAAAGCTCAACCAAGAATGACAAGTCTCAAGGACGTCGAAGACCAACTGAAGAAACACTTTACCTCACTGATGCGGTGTCAGTGGGTAAAGTACATGAGCCTCAAAGAGTCTTTGAGATTTGACAAATATCTCAAAGACTCTAAATGTCTATCTTCCTGAAAGAAACAAACATATATAGTGGGGCCAAGCAAGGACAAAGTTTCTATAAAGGTGGAAACAGTCATGATCATTCAAAAGCATGGTTGTTGCTTTTCCAAAAAGGGAACTCCACTAGATGGATGACACATCTCAACAACCATCCCCACTTATTATTCTTGTACTCTCTACTATATAAAGAAATGTTTGTAACAGGAGATAGTATCGATTCAAAACAAACACAAAATAATACAATGTATTATAATTGATAGGATCATCCTCTCATGAAGTATAAGCTTAGCTTTGATTCATGAGAGTTTATTTGTCATTCAATCGGGATAGTGTTTCGCAACTATCTCTTGTAAATCTTCGATTCATTTCTAATAAGATTTATAAACATTGAAAAAGTACAATTTGTGTTATTAGTTGTCTAATTGGTATTGTGTAAAACTTGTTCTTCATTTCTTAAAGTATTCATGTTTTACACAATTATTAGGACCAACAAGTGGTATCAAGAGCCTATGGATTATTCTTATGATCCAGATCCTTTTGAATGACTACTAATAACATTCTTGCAAAGTCAAAAAATTAACGTGTAAACTTTAAAAATTGCTACTGTTGTTGCAATTTTTGAGAGGGAGAATACACTTATTTTTAACTAAAATTGCAAAAAAAACCAACTCCCTAAAAAACCCAGATCCTTTATATACATATCAAAACCCGGATATGTTTATAATCTCCACACAATCAAAACAACTAAAAAAAATCCTCAATTCAACTAAACAAAAAAATCATAACCCACATCGGACCGGCCTTGGTGGTAAAGAAAGGAAAGAAGTCTAAACTTTGTCCCTAAGTAATTGTATTGTATTAGGGTTATCTTAAACTCATCATATAAACAATGTCCTTAGAAAACAAATTGGTGATTCTTTTTCTTTCCTCCCTTATACCAAAAAGATTGGAATTAAACTTAAAAGGGGTTTCTAGTCGTTTTCCACAAGAACAAGAACTAATGATTTCATTGTTTCAGCATGAAGTTAGAACTAGCATTCGGGTAGTAATCAAGGACGTGTTATGTGAACTAATTCCGTAGAGGACATCTATTTTGGTGTCTTAGATTGTTTCGTGGGTTTTAGACAGGAACAAAATGTGCTCTTTGCTCCATTCGATTACTCAATCAATAACAAGAGGTAAGTAACTTTGTTATTATTTATGTTAATCTATGTGCATCATATGTGATCCCTTTAGGACGTTTTCCGTTGCGTACACTCGTGATTATATATGATATTAGATGTTAAATCCCAACACTTCTTTACTACCTAAACATAATAAGTGCTAACCTGAAATTCACTTTTTTGTGATACTTTTACGAAGCTTTTAACCATCCAAACAATGGATAGTTTTCATGCAAATAATTAAGACACATATACATGTAAATATTTAAGACACAATATAAACATCCAATAATATCAATGTATTCATGAAGATTACAAAATACGATTGGTAATCTAAGAGTAAGGATCGTAAACCCTTTTTGTTTACATGGTTATTTGATCCTCCCAATTTACTATTTTCTAGTGTTGTCACTCTATTGTTTCGATCAAGTCTTGTATAACATATTCCTAACCGTCTCTTACTTCGATGAACGTTTGTACATCATTTTCATCTTTTTTGTTTTCTAGTTTTGACCATTTGATTGTTTTTACGTTGCTCAATCAAAAGTGAAGGATCTAATATCTATAATCTTAACATTTTTCTAGAGAGAGTGGGTGTGGACACAATCTAAACTAGAGAGAGAAAGTAAGATCGAAAAGAGAAGATATGCAAAAGCCTCGCACGGTATAACTAGAACACACACACCTCAAAACCCTTGAGGTATGGGGGAAGGTTTTGAGAATTAAGCAATTTGAATCGTGTGAAGGTTTTGAGAATAAGAGGGTTTGGTTTGGAATGCGAAAGTGAGAGTGGGGGAAATGAGTGTTAAAAAGGTGTTAAGTACATATCAACTCCTCCATTTATTGCGAAACGCGTGCGGAATTTTTAAACACTATATAATCTAATCTAAATTTCTTCCATAAATTACATGGACTTATGTTTTATTTCACATTCTCTCTCAAGCTTCTGCCTCCCCTCTTTACTGAAATCACTTTTAAAGATGTTTCTTAAAACTTTAAATTAAAATGTAAAAATTTTGCCCTTTTAACCAAATCAATCAATTACTAGGGAAGCCTTGCTCTACAACAGATTACAAGAGAATCATTGGTCACTACATGTGGCTTTTAAGACACCATACTTCATTGAGAACATAAGAAGAGTTACCGATTATTGGTCTTCATTCACTGTCCCAGTTCATCTTATGACTTTCTAAGAAACCACATACAACTACTAATCGTTTTATACTTTGTTCACTTTAAGCTTGTTTAAATTGCTTCAATCGCGCTCCAGTTTGTAAGAATTTAAACAAGATCGGTCCAACAAGCTTGAAGGAATCAAAGAAACGATATGCAAAATCAATCAATGTGGAAGATTGAACAAGCTTGATAGATGAATTTTTATGGAATTTTAGAAATTTCACTATAGACGAATGTGGTTAAATTGCTTCAACTGTATACGATTGGAACAATTAACTCATTACAATATGTTATGCTCCAAATTTCAATGTAGACGATTGTAACAATAACTTTTTTTATACAAATATCAATTTTAATTAACAGTCTTTTATAATCTATGTGATATTCTTTATGTTTTAAAATTACTGGAATACAAATCAATAAAACTACAAAAACATAAGAGACTAAATCTAACATAGGGGGCACATTCCTAATATACAAACAAACATCTATCTAAACAATCTGATTGGGTATGTATATTACAAAGAGAAACATCTTAATGATCATAAAACCAAAAAATACAAGCCAACTATTTTAGTAATTTGTTACAAAACGACAAAAAGCCTTTCCTTATCACCGATCTCTTCTTCTAGATGTTTGATTTCATTCTTCATAATATTACTTTTTTTGGATATTCCATATCGTGAGAGCGAATAAAGAAACTATTTTAATTTCAACCTTCGTGTTTGGAAGTGGTTCATCGATGGATTTAAGACGCTTAGTATGAGTACTGAGACTCGTAAGAGGACGTCTTTTTATTGAATGGATCTAGCTACTATAAACGATAGTTACGTTGATTTAAATAGATGTTGGAGAAGGAAATAAACTATCAGATTGTTGTGCAACATTACTATGATCAATCTTTATGTTCTAATGATGACAAATAAACATTCTCAAAACTTACAATTACAAACGATAGCTAAAATCCAGAAAACAGGGAACTATGTTCCTAGCGCGCTGATGGCGTATGGGTTAGCGCGCCAAGGGCTGTCCTAAATTTGCGGATTTTGTTTTGTCGGTTTTCCTCTTACTCGATACATGTGGAAACTTCAATAAAGGTATGTACATGATACTTGGGCATTTAGGAACACTCCAAATGAGTTTTAGACTTAGAGATGAGCAAAAACAAATTCTCCCATTTTTAACAAAACGCCAACTCAAATCTTTTATCAATTGCCTCTAGCCAAGGCCGGAACTTTTTTCTAAACCTAGTATGAATATACTTTTAACATACCATCAAACGAAAGTATCCATTTGACCTTAATCCGGATTTTACGCTCGATCCTAATCATGTAACGTTTTTTACTCCTTATTGGTCAAACTAAGTCAAATGTCACTTTGCGTAAACGCATCCTTTCCCGTTAAGGGATATGCTTTACTTGAGATGAAAAGCACTTAGCTTGTTTGCATCAAGATGATTAGTGATCAAATCCATTGTTGATTATCATAGATTAAGTCCAAGTGACTATTTGAGTTTGTGGTGTTTGGAGGTTAATTGTACTTTGAGTTTTCCTACCTCCCTACTTATAAATAATTTATAAACTCATACATGTATTCATCACGTGTCCTTTACACAATCCATTCTCTTCTAAACATCATCCTAATCATTTGTTAAACCCTTCTACCCAACAAATGATTATACAACTTCCACACACTCTAAACATTCCTTTCCTAAGAAACCATTCCATAATCAAATGTGCCCATCTCTTTCTTTCCCCCCCCCGCCCCGGCCTCTCTATATCATTGCGTGTAAAAAAATTTATGGGATAACAATTCCCCTTTTCCACCCCCCCTCCCCCCCCCCCCCACCACCACTCTTAATGGCCATGTGATTATCAACCATAATCAATCATTTGATTATTCTCTTCTTCATCTCCAATACCATCTCCAAGCATAAACATTTCCCACATAAACCTTCTCCAAGCTTATCTCTTCACATGACAGCTCATATTCCCTTGAACATTGTACTTGTTGTCCCCTAACATTCTAATATAGGCTCCTATCCATCACATCAAAACATTCTCCATCACATATACTTCCTATTCATTCTCTTCTCCACTTCTACACTCATATAAATCTCTTATGAATTCAAGTTACATACACACGTACTTAAAGCTTTCTCTACACACTTTTTCTAGAACCTCATAACTTTAATTCAAATCTCACATACATTACCAAACTTCCCTCATACACTTTGCCACCTCACCCTCCAATCTCAACCATTCAAATTTGAATGTGATCTTAGGCACCAAACCATCACATCACTCTAACCATTACCAACTTACTTCCAACTCATCCTTATCCTTATCCCACATTTTGAATTGGATTTCAAATTTGAATTTGGATTCCTAGGCTCCAAAACACCACATCATGCCAACTCATCATATCCTTCTCTTTATCCCACCTATTCAATTGTTTGAATTTTAAATTCAAACTATCCCTCCAACATCTACACTTGCTCACCAAGTTAAGAATATTCTTTTAGCATATTCCTTTCTATCTTAACTATGCCAACTCATCTACTTAACCATGGTTAGTTTCTAACTAAACCATATACATGTGAGGAATACCCAAACACACCCTTTTCCCAATAATTTTTCTCCATCTCTTTGATATTGGACAAACATCCCCAAAACGCTTTTTACTACTTCACAAACATTTTTATCAAATAGCTATTTGAGTTGGTTGAACTTAAGTGTAAGAATAATGGAAAGGTCAAAGCATGAAGTACAATTGGGAGGTTTAGCAAGAGCGGGTAGTTAAAATGCCAAAAACCAAAAAAACCCGAGTTGGGTTATGGTGCATTGATGGCTCGCTGACACGTGTTGGCTGTGTAAAATATGCCAATCTAAGTTTTTGGCCTATAAATACCCCCTCTTGGTAATTGTATTCCTCACCTCTTGTCATTCTTTCTATCTCTCTTTTTCTCTTCTCCTAATCTCTAAGTCTAACACCTCTTGTGTTCTTAATCTTCTCATCTCTGATTTATTGAAGAACACATCTCCGCAAGAGAGACACATAAGTATTTAACCAACTCTTGTGTGTTAGTATTTGATGGTCTTCTTTCTCATACCCTTTCTTTTAGAATCGAGTCTCTAGGTTAGGTTAGGACTTGATTCATATCAAACAATCTATTCAATTTGGTTGTAAGGGAAGTCTTGTATCTTAGTGATCATGCCTAGATCATTGGGGATCTAGTTGGGGTTTGGTAAGCTCTCCATTGGGAAAATCTTAGTGGTCCAGTTTAATTTTTTTGATGATCCTAGATGGTGAAGAGTCAAATCATGTGTTCTTAGGGGTGGATTCTGAGGGTGTAATACCGTACGGAGTAGCTCTTCTTAGTGAGCGTCGATCTTAGTGCATATCAGTAGAGCGAAATTGTAATACGGTTTATAGAGGATTACACTAGAGTAATGGTATAGGTGTCGTGGATTTGCAACTAGACGTACAAATGGTATAAACCCCTCATCTTGAACAAGTCTCTCTCTCTCTCTCTCTCTCCAACCAAGGTCAACTCTGTCGTAATATCTCTATATCAGCCTCTCATCTCTCTCTCTCCTACCCCATAACCTTCTCCATCTCCCTCTCACCGGATCATCCAACACTCCTCATCTCCTATCCATCCTCCTGTCTCAAACCTCAATCACATATACCCAACCACTCTCTTCCTCGCATCTGCCACCTCTCCTCATCTCTCTCTCAACTCTCTCTCTCTTCAGTTAGTCTTTAAGTAAGACTTATTTCTTCACTTCCTTCACATACCTCTCATGCACGCTAAAGTGCCACACAGTGGAGCCATTCTTCCATCTTTCCCGCATCCTCGTCACATATCAGGTCCTAAGGTTCACAAAGACCCTTTATAGAACTTTGAGCCTTTTTTGGTACGGATGCGAGATTCCATTCAGCTTATCATGCATACTCACCTTTAGTAACAGCTTGATCTTGTTGCATTGGGCATTGGATAGATGTTTAAACCTTGGATGTGATCGCGTCATTTGATAAGTCACGTTATCACTACCATTGTGGATAATGATTAACCCATCAAACCTTCTTGCTTCCACACATGAAGCTTTGCAGAACGGTTCTCCAAGAATGATATCTCCTATGTCTTGATCTCGGTAGCCATCCATATTTTCCACTACTGCAAAATGATTTACAACAGAAAATTTCTTACAAAAATAGGTACATTCATAAAAGCTCTGACTACGTTCTTTGCTTTGTATTCAACTTTGTCCTTTATTATAGAATTATAGAACTCCCTAGACATCACATGAACGGACAAAATTGGGAAAAAAATTAGCATTTACATGTTCGAAACCTATCATGCACAAAAATCTTAAGTTGTAGGCACAATTAATATGGATTCTTTTCGGTAAAAGTCACAAAAACTAGGGTACTCGTCAAAACTTTCATTATTCCTAGTCTTGATTATGTCAATCATAGGCTCATCAATTACCTCACCTTCCTTAATGGTGGGCATCAGATCATCAACTTGATTTCTCTTAATTTCTAATGGTACAATAAGATCATTCAATTCGATGTAATCTTCATATAAATTGTCTAATGATCTATTTAACACCAAAGTTTCTCCCATTAGCCTAGCTTCTAAATCAAGTTCCATTCTTTTTCTTAAACTTAACATGTAGAAACCCTCCTCAATCAACTACAAGCAGGTTTTTAACACTTTTGAAAATAATTTTCTCATCCCCCACCCTCAAAGTAATCTTTCTTTTAAACACATCAATCTTAGCGTGGGCGATAGACAAAAATGGTCTTCTGAGGATCAAGGGCACTTTGACATCCTCGGGCATATCAAGAAAGTTTAAAAAGTCTAACGGGAAAACAAATTTCCAAAACCTACTAAGCACGTTTTCACAATTCTTTTTTTTTTTTTTTTGGATATTTCACAGTCCTATCTGCTAATTTCAACTACAACTTAGTGTGTAGCTAATTCGCCTAAAACCTAAGATACTAGTCGATAGAGGCATTACACTTACGCTAGCATCCTAAGTCAGCAAGGGCATTATCAAAGCAAACATTATTAATATAGCAAGGAAAGTGAACTTCCCTGGACCTTATTCTCCTTTCGGGGTATAAAATCAATAGTTAAGCTCTATATGAGTAAGCTTCCGAGAATTGCGGTCCATATGATCCCTTCTTTTCTTCAAGTAGTAATCATTCAAACGACTTAGAAACGGGATTATCGTTTGTCTTGACTCGAACATTAGTCTTCTGTTCTGTGGGGTAGATACGGCGTATTGGGGTGATCCAATACGGCGTATAGGGTTTGAATTAGCTTCATCAGTAGTCGAGATCGACTTGACATGATCTCTCAGGTTGGATTTAGTAGAGCTAGGTAGGCTTCCAAATCCTCTTTCCTGTAGTACCTTGCTTATTTGCCCAATTTGAATCTCCAAAGTTTTAATTGAAGCTCCTTGGTTTCGTATGGCAACATCTGTTAAAGCTTGGATTTCTTTAATCATGTTGGAGTTTTCTTCATGTCTTTTTGTTGATTCACTCATAAACTTGCTCAGGGTTTCTTCCATAGATTTCCTACGTTTCATGATACCAGGGTTTGCATTGTTCCTTTGGTAGAATCCCGGAGCTGCTGTTATATCCCCCTCCTTGGAAAGGTCCACCAAATTAAGTGTAGTAAGCTTCTTCGAGGGTTTTATCTTCTTCTTTGAGTGGGCAATCTTTGGTGTAGTGGGGTCCTTTACATTCTTCACATTCCACTTGAGCAGCATATACCTTTTCATTCACCTTCTTGATTTCTCTTTCAAGATTATTAAGTTGTGCTTGTATGGCTGCCAATCTGCCAGAAGTTTCAGTACTTCTTGTCCTAGATGTTCCATTGTGTCATTTTTGAGAGTATTTGACCATTTTTGGATGGCTACTTTTGCATCGGCAGAGGTCTTAGATGGTATGGCACCTTTAAAATCAAGAATCTGTCTAGTTGGGACATCCAATCCATTATAAAACAAGATTACCTCCTGCATCTTTGTTAAATAGTGTTGAGGACACTTCATCAAGAGTTCTTCAAATCGCTCACATGCTTGGTAAAGGGTTTCATCCGGTTCTTGCTGAAAGTTGTTGATCTTCTCCATTTTCTTTGCACTACGAGCAGGTGGGCAATATTTGCTTAGAAACTTTGTCTTAAGATCTTCCCAAGTTGTGATTGAACCAGATGGTTTGTCTCTTAGCCAATGATTTGAGCAAAATAGTATATATAATATATAAATATATATATAACTAAAATACCAAATACCAAATAATAAGAGTAGTATTCCGTTAAGAAATGAAAATCACTTTAGGAAAAGTGATGACCAAATCTTTCGAGTCGTATCCCGACGAAGCGTGAATTGAGAATCTCGTTTAAGTTTGTGATCGCGTGATTTGAATAGTCAATATTTGATTTGGATTCTATTTCTACAAATATAATGCAAATGCAAGCAAAGGAAACTAAAAACTAAAGCAATTAAGATTTAAGCACGAAAACGATAACGGGAATTTAAAACCGAGACTTAAAAACCTAAATTATCAAATTTTAACCCTAAAAATGCAAATTTAATTTTTAAAAGTCCTAAATGATTAAAAATAGTTTTAGAAAAAAGAATTATATTTTTTTGACTTTTATTTATTTTTTATGAATTAAAAACTATTTTAATCTAGAAAATTAATTAAAAATACTAAACTAATTTATAAAAATCTGGAAAAATTACTAAAAATGCTTTCAAGTATTATCAATGTAAGAAAAATAAAATGGATCAATAAGCTCTATCTTATAAGCTGCTAAAATTCAATAAGCTCAATAAGTTAAAACTGAAAAATATGTACAAGTAATTAAGTGTGCAAAGGGGTTAACAGAAAAGTCTCAAGGGCGAGTTGGTGTGTGTTAAAGTGTTGGGCTGTTAAGGTTGATGTCCCAGGTTCGAGCCTAGGGCTTCCCTATACGGCCTAACATTTTTATTTTGCAAATTTTATTTTTGAAAAAGCTTTTTAACACTAAAATAAGCATTTTTAATAAATGAACTTTTTAACAAAACTCAAAAATAAGCTGGAAAAAACTATTTGAAAGTAACAGTATTTGCTTAGTAATGCAAATGGCATTAAGCTTAACTGTTTGATCTTCTTATAGACTCAATAAGCAACTTGACACCTAAATAAGCAGAAACAGACCAAGTCCTAAACCTAATAAGCACCTAGGATCAAAAATAAGCTAATAAGATGAGCTGAAAAGCACTATAAAGCTAAAAGGATAGCAGACATAAAAAGGCAGTTTCTAAGGACAAATGACCAGCCTAACATTTATATTTTGCAAATTTTATTTTTGAAAAAGCTTTTTAACACTAAAATAAGCACTTTTAATAAATGAACTTTTTAACAAAACTCAAAAATAAGCTGGAAAAAGCTATTTGAAAGTAACAGTTTTGCTTACTAAGATAAATGGCATTAAGCTTAACTGTTTGATCTTCTTTTAGACTCAATAAGCAACTTGACACCTAAATAAGCAGAAACAGACCAAGTCCTAAACCTAATAAGCACCTAGGATCAAAAATAAGCTAATAAGATGAGCTGAAAAGCACTAAAAAGCTAAAAGGACAGCAGACATAAAAAGGCAGTTTCTAAGGATAAATGACTAATTTTAAGCTAAGTTTTAAGGACCATTAAGCAATCATAAAAAGCCAAAAAGGAAAAACAGATTAAGATTGACCTATAAGCTACCAGAATAAGCAAAAATTAAGCACTAGAGATCAATAATGAGCTATAAAATTGCAGATGAAAAAGGCTATCAAAGCAAATTTTTATGTTTTTGGATTTTTCAAGTTTTTGAATGTCTAATTGCAGCCCTATTAATAAGCTAGTAAAAGATGACTAAATATCAAAAATAAGCTTAAACATATTAGCTTTAATACCTAAAGAGCTTATGCTAAGAAAACTATAACCTAAAACAACCTATAGCTTATCTAAATTTACTAGTTAAAACTGACTTATAAAACCAAAGCTAGAACACTTAAGAAAATAGGGCAGATTGTGACAAAACTTCAATTGACAAATGCAGGCTTAGACTAACCTCTTTTACTGCATAATGAACCAAATACAAGTATGAAATCAACACCAAATAGCCACTTATGAAGATCTAATCAAATAAGCTGAATTGACAAGCATATGAACACACAGACTTGAGCTTAGATAT
Organism: Tanacetum coccineum; assembly: GCA_026074375.1. Classification (NCBI taxonomy): domain Eukaryota; kingdom Viridiplantae; phylum Streptophyta; class Magnoliopsida; order Asterales; family Asteraceae; genus Tanacetum; species Tanacetum coccineum. Next base: position 77,886 of record BQNB010010280.1, read on the forward strand.
ATAAAACCTTAAAAAAGAAATTTTAACCTTTGAAAACTTAGAAAAGCTGACTTATAAGCTTAGTTTGAGCTTATCAAACTTGGCTTAAAGGACACAAGGCAATCAAACAGTACTAACCTAGGTTAGTACTGCTTGTGCCAAACACCCCTTAATAAGTTTGAAAACCATATTTAATCTTAAAACGGTTTTATATAAGTAGTAAAAAGCTAAAACAGATTAAGATCTTATGATATTAAGTACAAATAAGCAAAGTTTAACTACAAATAAGCACTTATCAATAAACTAGAATAATAGACATATTTTTGGCTTTTTGAACAATTTTTATGAAAACTTACTAAAACTCAAAACATATTATGAAACTCTTAAAACTAGAACAAATAAGCTAAATGAAGACAGAATAATCACAATCAAGCAAGATTAAGCAAAAAATAAGCAGGAAATAAGCAAAACAGTAAAGTGAGCTAAAATATGAAATCAGGAATTGTACCTTGATCCCAGCTCAAATAAGGATCTAATTAGCTTTTATAAGCTTAGATATACAAGCTCCAGCTTATCAAGATAAGCTGGTATTGTCCATAAGCCTGTCCATGTTTGGCTTATCATCCAAATAAACTGAAGTAATTTTGAGGGTGGAATTTGAGGTGAGATACTAATTCAATTAAGCTTTTGAGGGCTTAACTGAAAGAAAGATAGCTTATTATTTAACCTAATAGCTTTGTTGAGGCTTATTAAGTTCAAATCACAAAACTTTATAAGCTAGAGACTTTTTTGTATTTTTTTGCATAATAAGTAAAGCAGAATTCAAAATTCAAGATTTAAAAGTAAAACTGCAATTTTATTAATAAGAAAGAGTTACAAAGCTTGAAAAGAAAATACAATAAGCTAAAGGTTACAATAAGCTACTAAAACGAAAAATAAGCTAGACTAGACCATTTCCAAGTGTGTGAGGAAGCCTTCTTTTATAGCCTTGAGGGGAAGTATCTAAAGCCTTGAGGGGCATCCAATGCTTCAATCCTAGCCCTTCAATCTTGACCAATCCCCACGCAATCATTTAGAGCCCTTGATTTGAGTGCCACGTCCCATCCACCAATAGAAACGCTGGGGATTGCCAACGTGGACTAGTAGGAGTGTCAGAGGTGTCAGACATTTCTTCTAGAAGCGTAGGAGAGTGTGGAGGTGGGTAGAAACAATTTAACCCGCCACTAAATCATTTTCAGTTAAAAGAAATATGGGAGGGAGGAGGAGGATCAATAGTAATTTTGACCCTCGTTATATTGTTTGACTTGGGCTAGGGTGTTTTGGGCTTTTACTTATTTCAGGAGGGCTTTGGGTTGGTTTTGGATTTGTTATAATTTTTGGAATTAGGTTTTATATAAATACAAAGTTAATGGGCTTACCCGGTCATATTACAGGGCAACGGGTTGGCCATTAAGATGTATAACTCCTCGGCTTTCGGATTTTTCGCGCCTCTTTCATTCTCAAGAGCTCGGTTTGTCCGTATAGGCTTCGTTTTTGTCCTTTTACATAATATACGTACCTGCAAGACACAAATCACAAAATACACATATACAATGCATTTTTATGTCATTTTCGTTCATTATTGGTCTTTTTAGCTCGTTTTATTAGGTAAAAGGTATGTGTATTTAAGCACATACCAAAATCCCCCATACTAAGTCATTGTCGTGTCCTCAAGCAATGTTATAAATATACGCTTAAAACCAAAAATTACAATCCCCCTAAACTAATCACCTCAAAATGTAGCTAAGTGCTCATCTAAAGGGATTAAGAAATTAATAGTTTTGAAACGCCCCGTTTTACCATTTCTATTCATATATATACCGTTTTTTGCAGAACCATTTTTTTGTACAGAACCTACAGAACCACTCTTGGACCAATAGGAATTTAATATTAATAAATAATTTTATTTAAATAGAAAGGGTATAATAGTAAAATGCATTTTCACCTTCTTTTTAAATTTTCTTTATTAAAAACGTTTTTTTAAACCTTATAATTTTCAAAATTAAAAAAATAATATTTTTTTTAGTTTTATATTTTTTTCAGCATACATATTTTCAAAAAAAACTAGTGCATAATATTTTCAGAAAAAACTAGTGCATATATGTTTTTTTTAATATTGTTAATTTCATATGTTTTTAGTGCAGATTTTTTTTTGCTTATAATGATAATTGCACATATGTTTCTAGTATACACTCTTTAATCATCAAACTTTATAACCAAAAACATAAACACATATATGTAACCTCTAAATTAACAAATCAAGAACATAAATATCATTATTTTTGTTTGATATTAAATAAATTACAATTCAAAAACAAAGTATTATCAAATTCACTATAACATATGTGCACTCTTCCAAAAACATATATGCACGCCTCGCAAACATATATGCACCCTGCCAGAAACATATATGCACGCCTCGCGAACATATGTGTACGACTTCTAGTGCAGTGTAGAAAATCTAAGAATACATCTAAAAAGAAGATAAAGCATATACTTTCTAGGGTCAGATCGTTTCGCATATAACTTTCTTGTCTTTGCAAACTGTAGCATAGCAGGAGGTGCATGGTTCTCTTCTAGCACTGATTGGACAGACTCTGGTTCCGTAATTGGGTGACCAGTGGCACTTGCATCAGGACTATCATGTTCCATGGACTCAGGTACACCTACAATTAATCATTGAACTCATAATGTATAGAGAAGAAACGATTCATGCATTATATGATTGTTAAACATTAATCAGTGAATTCATAATGTATAGAGAAGGCGGCTATGAGATAACACAATATTAGTTAAGTAAAGTTCGCAAAACTGTTCAGGTTTAGTACGGGTCAGAACTTGGGTTGACATTTTTTATAGTAATTCTTTTACATAATTGACACCTTAATTATGATTACTAATATAAAATAAAATGCCAATAATAATTTAAATCTTTGAGCCTAATTGACCCATTTAACTTCTAGCAAAATTGTTTTAATTTGACCTGTTTGATATAATACACGATCCTAATCAACCGATCATTACTGAAATGGTCTATTAGCTAGGGCAGGAATACACATTAGTACTTGATAGTTGCACTTCCACAAGTACAGTGAATCATTAACCATAAGAATCTACAACATTAAGGCATCCTTAAAAGATGGTACCGATGTTTTGAGAAAACTATTTAAAAAAAAATAGCAACTAAATATACATAAAACCAGAGAAAAGAAGTCATACAATCTGTATTATCTATGAGCTCACGGAGAGATGCAGACATAGCTGAATCCAATACAAGCGGATGCACATTATTTGCATTTTGTGTTAGGCTCTTTGGTTTCTTGCGTCTTGTGGGCTTATAACTGTAAAAAGTGATCTTCTAAGCTATCGAAGGGTGGAACTAATTATTTCAGAAGTAAAGAAGATTACAGCGCTTAAATATTACTTACCAAGAGAAAAAAGTTTGTTGTATAGAATCAACGGTTTCAGGAATCATCTGAAAAGTATGTAGTTATTATAAGAAACATGTCATACAAGAAAAATACAACGTTCTAGTCTACTTTGTCAATTTCAAACTATACGCTACCAACAAATAACATGTTTCGACTCCGTAACCATACCACTGATCTTGATTCTTGCATATGCAGACTCTGAATAAATTATCTCAAGACAAGTTTGGTGGTGGTTTCCTCTAGTCACCAATTCTAACTAAATTAACATATTTCCAGATCGACCATTTTCAAGCAGTATTCAGTTTAGGGTAGCGTTTCAACTCAAAGTCATATCACGATAACTGATAATAATTGCTTTTGTACAAGAATCAGCTAAATGTTCTGTGTCATCTTATGTTTAAAATACTGAGGTTCCTTGTTAATCAAACACGCTGTATAACCTTACATATATATAGGGAAGTTCTCGCAACGATGTAAGAAACAAAGTAAAATAGGACCAACAAGACAAACAAACACCGTTAAAAAGTATCCCTAAAACACTTATTACTAGACCCTCCCCCAGTATATGGTTTAAGATTAGACCATATAACATACTCATACTAGAACACGACTTTTATTACAAAAGCAGAAACGGAAACACGGCCAACAATCACACATTTTCGTAGAACCATAGGCTATAATGTGGTCATCCAGTAGGCAACTAAGATTTTGTCATGATATATACAGAGTATATCTTTCTTTTTTGAATGAGACATAATATACATATTATCAACAAGAAATTTTAACACAATACTATCATCATTAATCATTAACAAAACTAGTTCACATTACCTCTTTTGATTTACTACTGTTATTGGCCTATCACCATTGATCATTAACAAACCTTACACCACTATTCAGTTATAAAAAATCAATTTATAATATAACACTAATCATGTGTACATCATAAGAAAACTCAATCAGTTAAGATTAGCAAGCATCAGGTAGCCACCAATTTTGAAACATAAAAAAAACAATTTTAGATCTTGGCTTACATAGAAACGAAATGTATAGATGATCATTGGTTGCATAAGAAAATTACGAAACTTTTAGAAATCGAAAAAAAAGTCAATATTACCTTTTAATTCTTCCTGCTTGGTTAAATCCTCGTTCCTAGAAAAATTACAGAGATAATAATTATGACAAAGATAAGTGTCGTTTGGGTGCCTGTTCTCCACTCTGTTTCAAAAAGACCTTCGGTGGTTCCATGGATCTCCCCTCATGATTACATCAAATCCGGATCCCCAAAAACTGACACACGAACAGAATATTCTTGGATCTGCGGTAGTTTTATTCTTTATGTGTTAGAGTTTAAGAAGGAAATTCGCCTTGAGGGGTATATCAAGGAACAATGATGATCTCAGATGTACTGATTCGTGGATGGAACATGTGGGAGATGAGGATGGTTATGATTTTGAGAGGTATACATTTTTTTCCTAAAATAATGGATCTACAATATTTAAGACGGTTTTTAAAATGGTTTGAAAATATAATTAATGACTTGACCATAATACCCTTTTAACTTTTTGTTTAATTGAAAATAAGTAGTATATATTTACAAAAATGCCATCTTGCATTGATATGATGTACATCATGCATTATTAGGAGTAAAAAAGCTGGTTCTGTAAGGTTTATACAAAAAAAGTGGTTCTGCAAAGAAAATGCACTTATATATATATTCTACCTTATATATATATATATATATTATATATAACGTGTATATGTATATATATATACGTTAATTTTTTTATATATTATATATATATATATATATATATAAATATACGTATATTATATATATATACGTATATATATATAGGTATATATTATATATTGTATATATATATATATATATCGTATATATATATATATATCGTATATTATTATATATTGGATATATATATCATCGGTATATATATATATACGTTTTTTATATACGTATATATATATATATATATATATTATATATATATATGACTGGATTAATATAAATTAGTGACTGGACGCCACCTCATTGATGACATGGCACCCACATATCACAAATTTTCGAAAAATTATTAAAAATTAAGTAACTTGCAAGATTCGAACCTAGGTCTATTCATCCATAAGAAAAGGTGCTACCAGTGGAGCAACAAACAATTTGTGATAGACAATTGCTTTCCCTTATACATATTTCAACCGAAACATTAAAGGCATTCATCTACACTTTAGAATGTTGTCGATAGGTATGTGTTAGCTACTTTCTCTTATTGCTAGGCTCTTAATTCTAAGAGGTTACTATATGGCATCACTCATTGATATGTTACTATGTTAGTGTTTGAATTCATCATATCAAAACCCTAATATCATTCATCATCATAAACCCTAATATCCCTACTTTTTTTTCCTTATATCCCCATTTTTTCCTCATTCAGGTGTAAATTAAAACTCCCTACTTTTATAAATGATAATATGAACATTTATCTTATACATGTTCCATTCTACTTGGCAGTAGAATTCACAGGATCAGAGATGCTTCAACTTCTATTTTATTTTTCCCATAGGTTAATACTATGTTAAACTTAGTCATATGCATGCTCATTCTGTCATATGTTATTGTGATTCTAACTTTCCTTCTACGTGCAGCATCTTGATAGTGCCATAGAGGAACTAAATGAAAAAATAGTCCAAGGGCCATACGGTGGTCCACCAATTAAGCTACATGTATTGTAAACTACTTGAGTTCTTAATTAGTACAATACACATGCAAATGAATGATTTAAACCTTTGTTTATATAGGTTGAAGTTGCAAGGCCCATGGAATAAAAGGAAAAGAGTTTATGAAGAACCCCAAAACACTCAGCCCGTAAGGTTTCATGTAACTTTGAACCTCAATATTCTATCTTTTATTGACAGTTTATTATCTAATTATTGATGCAACCTTTCAAATATTATTTTGCAGCTTAGTGCTGTTGGTGTAATGATATAATTGGCTTTGACTTCAT
>BQNB010010281.1:0-35000 GCA_026074375.1 Tanacetum coccineum
GCTTCAATAAGCTTTTACAATAAGCCCAAAATATACTACATTATTCTACTCCTAAAACTAACACTACAACTTAAAAAATAAACTTAAAAAAATACACACACTAAAATTTCACTAAAATCTAACACCCCTCTCAGCTGCTGCGTGCTCATTTATATAGCCCAAGTAGGTAGGGGCAATTTCGTCATTTCAGGCCTTCATCCACTTATATTGCTGGATCTAGGGGTATTTTGGTCATTTTGCACTCCACCAACCGCCTCATTATTGCCCATGATTGGCACACGCCTACCTCGGACTGACTGCTACAGTACCTCGGACTGACACACGCCAGTGCCACATGTCACCATCTGATTGGTCCTGCCGCCACCTGAACAGTACCTCGTACCTCGTACCTGCCACCTGCACAATCTAACACACAATCATTAGAAGCGCCACGTGTCACCACCTGAGTGGTGCCACGTGGCATTTTTACTGTTCCCCACCGTCGCCGGTCAACCTCCGGTCAACCGCCGCCGGACCACCGGTCAACGGTGGTCAACGTCGGCAGTCAACGGTGGTCAGCGGCGGTCAACACCGCCGGACCACCGGTCAACGGCAGCGGTCAACGACGGTCAACGGTGGCGGACCACCGCAGGACCACCGCCGGACCACCAGTCAACCACAGGTCAACGGTGGTTGACCGCCAGTCAAGCGGGTCAACAGTTGGGCCGGGATCGGGTCGGGTCAGGTCAGGTTGTGGGCCAGGCCAGTATTGGGCCGGGTTATGGGCTGGATTGGGCCGGGTCATGGGCTGGATCGGGTCTGGGTCGGGTCTGGTTCGGGTTCGGGTCGGGTCGACACGTGGCATCACCAGAGTGGGCCACGTGTCACAAGAGGGAAAATCCTCACCCCAGGCAAGCCTGGGGTTCGAACTCTCGACCTCTCGAAGAGAGGCTATGCGCACTTCCGCTGTGCCAAGCATAGCCTCATGTATATATATGCAAAAAATAATATATAAGCCCCTTTTAACTTAGTCTGGGTTTATTAAAGATAAAAGGTTCAAACAGGGACAAAAAATGTTTATAATAAAAAGGTTCAAATATGAAAGGCCGGTACCGTTGGACTCGTTTTTTTGTGCTCTTTCCAATTGTGTGATCGAGGAATATTCACGACTTCGTTTGGACCTCGACAAATGTGAAAACGTCATCGAAAGTCACCCGAAAATTACCGTTTTTGCTTCGTTTTCAATCATTTTTACCTGTAAGACATAAAAACACAATACAAACATATTTGCAACATAATTATCTATATTTTAGTGTTTTTAGTCCTTTTATAGTGTTTTACGGGGTACAAAATATGTATATTTTAGCCAATATCAAATCCCCCCACACTAAACCATTGTTGGTCCCTCACGCAATGTAAAAACAATACCCGAAAATAAATAACTTTATCCCCTTTTAACTTATGACCCTCTCACAATCAAACCAGAAACAGAAAAAGGTTTGTTAAAAGGTTCAAAAAATCATTTAATTCGCAAGCAACCCGCCCCGTTTTAAACCACCTTATAAAATAATTATAACTAAGATAATAATTTTTAATAAAATATTATTTAAAAGGCTTAAAGAATAGGAGTTCGTCATTCCTTGACATTTCACAAATCCCAAACTAAGCTTTAAAACGAAATCACAGTCCTAAGTACAAGTTAGGATGCTAACACAACTCATATTTGGGCAACTTGTAACTTTTCACTCCCGACAATTATTATATTTATTAAGTGAATGTGCTATTTCGAATTTCAACCATGGATAAACTTATTACAAAAACTATATTTCACGTTCTACCCGAGAATATTGATTTTTAAGGCGAGATCATCCCATGTAGCGGTTTTCGTCTCGGCACATCCCAACCTCATCGGCTAAGTGACCGGGGGCATTTGACCCTCACGAAGACAGTATCGGGACTCACGACCATCGTTTCAAAATCTCCCCTAAGGTTTCCCTTTTTACACATATCTTATTTGAAAAATCACAATCATAAAACGGATATATGCCTTAGTGCATAAGCATATTTAAATTTAATAAAATAATTTATACTTACTAAGCAACATAAACTATTAAACCCCGGTCCATAGAAGGCTACAACATCGGAACACCTCACGACACGATGTAAGCAAACATATTTCCGACCATAGGATTATTATCATTATTAATATTTTTTATTTTTTTTATATGATTTTTTTTTATTTTTTTTTTCTGGTTTGCTATTGATCATAATATATCACGGTTGCCTTTTTATCCCGAAGCCGACATCGATAGCGAGTCGACAAGAGGTTATACTACTTATTAGACACCGGCCCCACCTTATATAAGACATCTACCTCGGCCACGCCTCCGAGACACGATGAAGTATCTGGCAAGATATTTATTCTACTTATTAAATTATTTATTTATTTATTTAATTGCAACATTAATCGAAGAGAAATTGGACATTTATTAGAAAATTCCAAATAAAAATTTGAACTAAGACTAAATTATTTGATATCGACTACATTCTTTATTCAAAAATAGTTGATTTAAGTCTAATTTTCAAAGAAAACAACGTATTATTAGTCAAATTAGAAGCTAACGGGAGGAAAAGCGACAAATTACATACATGAGCTCTAAGATATCACCAAATAATCCTTGTTTAGCATCCAACTTCTACTTAACACTATCATTTTTCGTTCTTTGCAAAATTTTAAAGTTAAGCAAACGCTAAGTCTAAAAAGCTAAGGGGAAAGCTAGAGTTTTAAACTCGGTCAAATCAAAAGCTACCTAATTCTACGAGCCTGCTTATTACTAACATTTTTATATTTTCATCACTTTTTTATTTATTTATTTATTTATTTTAATAGAATAAAACAATAAACAATTTAAAATTTTGGTCAAAACGGGGTTGCGCGGGACACATCAAGGCACAGGTATGATCACATTTCGATAGAAATCCCCCTCCCCCCCCCCCACTCTACTTAGAAATGGAAACATTGGCCTCAATGTTCAAAAATAAATCGGTTTTATCCCCACACTTAGGAACGAAAAATGTCAAATAGCAAAAAATACCAAGTGTGAAAGAGGAAGCACAATAAATATCATGATCAGGATTAAGGCTTCCAAAATAAGCAAAGATCAGAGACCACGATTGGAGGATTGAAAACGATGCACGGGTCTTCATGAATTAGAGGAATCTTGCAAAAAAACGTACTACCACAAACCATAGAAAGAAGCACGCCCCCACACTAGGGCTATAAAATCACACACTTATTTATTAAGAAATATAAAAAGAAGAAAAGACTGCGGGTTGCCTCCCGAGAAGCGCTTATATTTGTTAACCTAGTCTTGAGCCTGCTCGATCCCCCACACTTGACGGTCAAGGGGATAGAAATGGAAACTGGACAACCAGTGAGGATGTCCCCCTCCAGAAATCATCATCAGGCTTTCAGAAAAATCAAAAGTGATTTGGCCCGATGAGATAAGAAAGGAGAAGAGAAAATACCATGTTTGAACAACTTTGTCCTCGTTTTCGAACGAGAAACGTAGCAAAAAGGTCAAAACACAGGACAAAGGGTGGGTTGGGTGGGTAAAAGATAAGGCATAAGAACATCATGTTCAGAAATGTCACCCACCACTTTGTTAGTAACAACACCCGTATCGGGCTTAAAATCAAAGCAAATCTCAACATCCGGTGGTTCCGGAGGAGGACGGGGAAGAGACGGATCATCAAAATGATCAAGAGAAAATGACTCATTTCGGGAAGGAAATGTGATTCCATTGCTAGCAATCAATCAAGAAAACGACATATCCCCCTTCCGAGTCATAGTCGTCGTGATCTCAATGCCACCCCCGCCCCCCCCCCCCCCCCCCACCCCCCCCCCCTCGTGTATTCCGAGTCATCGGAAGCAAGAAATAAGTCGATCTCCTCCATAAGAGAGTCACTTGTAGACTTCTTCACAAAAGTATTCAAGTTCAGTCAAGCTCTTGCATGTTCCTTTCATCAGCTCAAATGTTGGACCTGCTAGTAATTCAGGTGTTAGTTTTTTAACATTTAGCCGGTTTATCACAAAAGCAGAGAAGTCAAATGTAGTGTCTGTTAGCTCATCGAATGACTCTCGAGGGTCTTGTCCTTTTGCCAGATTGCTTAGCCAAGGCTAGGCGGATTCATGAACGGCAGGTACAGACTTGTTCCATCCATGATCAGGAGAAGGTAGTCGTTTAGATTGTTGAAACCAGTCAGGAAGATGATGGACCTCTTCTTCCGCTTGTTCATCATGGACACCTGTTTCAAACTCCTGGTGTGCAGGTGCTTTAAAGACATTTGTAGATTGCATAGTTTCCTCTACTAGAGCAGATTGCTTGTGAGTCTTAGAGCCTGTAGTAGTCTTTCCTGTTGTCGTAGTTGTCGTTTCTCTTGGAGCACTGGTAGTTGCAGGTTCTTTTCCTGACCTTCTTCTTTTAGACCCCCGGTCTGTTCCAGCGGAGGGTTCTTGATCATCATCTGCTCTATCTCGAGGTCTTTTTATTGTGACTGTATCACCATATGTATCTAGCAGAATTTTGTCGGCTTCATATGCATCAATTAATGCCTTGTAGAGCAGCCTTTGAATGTCTGACCTGTTGATAGAATTGTTAGCTTCCATCTTGTCAATTAAGATCTTTTTCAGCTCTAGTTCTGAAAGATTAGCAGCTACAGCATGAGACGTCTTGGCTTCCTTTGACGATCGTACCAGAACCTCAGACTCGAGTTGTTCGTTTACTAACTTCTCAATTTTTGGAGTGATCTTCGAGACTTCTTTCTTGACTTGTTCCTTGATTACTTTCTTCATTCCTTCATCGATTGAATCAAGGAATTGTTGATTTTCAGTATGAGCCTCTTCTCGAATTCTATCATACTTTAGTTGGACTGCAACATCTACTGCTTCCTGCATTTTATTTGCCATATAGTGGTCAACGATGCTAGGAATGGAGGAGAGTGCTTTAGCATATTGATTTGTTTGTCTGAGTTCTGAGAAGTTATCTTCTAACACTTTTAGTCTGTAATCAAAACCAAACAACGAAGCAAAGTTAGGAAGATTTTGAAGTGAGGAGCTTGGAGTAGTAGCCGGTGTTAGGATTGGTGGTTGTTGTAATTGAATGAAGAGAGGATTCGGTGTTGGAGGACGATTGGTTGGTGCAGAGAAGGATGGCTCCACAATGGTAGTGACAGGAGTATCTATTAGAGAAGTGGCTTCAGCATGTTGTCCAAATATAGCATCAACACCGGTATCTTGATTTGGATTCAGCATGTTGGATAAATTAACATAGTGCGGGCTGCTTTAATTAGCGTACGATTTCGTCTTTCAACAACACAGTTTTGCTATGGAGAGCGTGCAACTGATGTTTCATGAGAGATGCCAACCTTATCATAATATTCATGCAATGTCTGTTTAAGAAACTCAGTTCCATTATCTGTTCTGATGTGACGGACGGTTTCCTTAAGCCGTACTTGGATCATCTTCAAAAAGTTGATAATAAAAGCTGGAGCTTCATCTTTTGATCGCAAACATTTTACCCATGTAAATCGAGAGTAGTCATCGACAATAACGAGGATGTGCTTCTTTCCATTGATACTCGCGACACGCATTGGCCCACACAGATCCATATGCAACAGATATAGTTTTTCTTGAATGGTGTCCTCAGATTTGCGTTTGTGGGGTTTCTTTGAACTTTTACCTAATGCACATGCAGAACATAAGTGATCCTTTTCAAACTTGAGCTTAGGGAGACCTCGGACAAGTCCATGTCTTGCGAGATGATTGATAGCACCAAAGTTCAAGTGAGATAGACGACGATGCCATAACCAAGACTTAGTTTTAGACGCCTTTGACAATAGACAAATGGGAGAGGATGCCATCATATTCCCAAGTGAGAGTGTATAAAGATTATCCCCTCGAGATCCCGTCAATAAATCAACACCTTCTAGATTGCGAATGAAGCATGTGTGTTGACGAAAAGCCACTTCGAGATTGGAATCACAGAATTGTCCCACAGAAAATAGATTATGCCCAAGTCCTTCAACGTAATAAACCCTTGAAATAGTAACATTCCCAATCTGATAGTCTCCATAACCCATTATCTTTGCAACTTGATCATTTCCGAATTTGACTGTACCCAAGAATTTACTGATGAAATTGGTGAGCTGAGAGCGATCTCCGGTCATGTGCTTCGAGCAACCGGAGTCCAAATACCAGAGGACAATTTGGACAACCTGCATTCATTAAGAGAAGTAGATGGAATATTAGTTTTTGTGGATCCCCAGGATTTACTGGGTTCCTGTTTGTTAGCAGACATTGGTTTAATAACCTTAGTTTTGCTAACGGACTCAGTATTCTTATCCTTCCTAGGTTTCCTTGAGTATACCAATTTAACCACAGGTTTGGGTGGTTCAGATTCTAGAACTATTGGTTTCCTAGAAGGTACTTCATTAGTAGTGGTAATCCTAGTTAAAGGGCACGCATTTCCTACAATAGTGAAAACACACAAATTATCAGAAGACATGCAATCATCACTGCTAATACAGACATAATCATAATTATCTTGTTTCTTGGAATTCTGCACAGACGCAGATCCATTAACTTTAACAGTACCATTCCTTTTATTCAAACTAGATTTAACGTTCCTAGGGTGAGCTTCTACTTTATTCTTCGAATTACTACTTGGTGTTTGTCGAATCCTATCATTCCTGGTATTGCCTGAAGGCTGTGATCTGCTAGCACTAGTAGAAAGTCTTACTCATGTAGAATGCAACACACGCTTATTAGAAACTATGTTTGAAGTCGAGTCTGTTTTTGTGTTTTCTGTGGATGTGAGTGATTCGGCAAACCTAACTTTCTTGTCTTTTTTCCTTGGTGTGACCTCAACTAATTGAGGACCAAAATTGTTGATGCTAGGGCAAGATCTACTTATGTTTGAAAGTAAATCCTGAATGACTTTGGTATACCTAAAGGCAGACTCTAAAAGTGAATCTTGAGGATAATTCGCTTTTACATGTTCGACTATATCCCTAAGGACCAAAGCTTCTTCCTGGGTATGCTTAATATACGAGGAGTGAGCAATCCTTTTATTCAATAATTTGGGCGTGATTGGTTCCATATTATCCTTAGACACTTTTGGATCAACAAAGTGGGTCTCAGTAGCCTCTTTATCTAACGCTTTTCCTTTAAATTTCCTTAACTAATTTTTTAGGGTTGCTATGACCAAACCTTGTTCTTGAAGTTTTGCATTTAAATCAGAAATTTCCCCAGACTTCTTCAACCAAGTATTGATTGAAGTTATTGAAGATATCTTTTAATTCTTTTATAAACGGAATGATTTCATCTCGAAAACAAGCCTTTGTATGTTCAAACCCCCACGTGCCCTCAGTGATAGCTGTGGCAGTGGTTCTTTCTTTGACAACCAGATCAAAGCCAGTAAGATAGCGTTTGAGCTCTTTCAAGCTAGTATACACCATACTTACTTTTGGAAGTTCTTTTGGAACCTCAACTTTGATGGTTGTTGAAGAATGAGATGGGTCTAAAGCTGGGACCGAAGTCGCTTTCCAATAGGCATGTTCACTATATAAATCAGATTGTCGAACAAATCGTTTGTTGTAATCGTTATTAAGAATAGCATAATTAATGGGTTTCGTGTTCACTCTATGTTTTACAACCAATGGATCTTGTTCTTTCAAAAGCATTTTTGAACGACTCTCTTCACAAAGCATTAATGTTTCATCAGAATCGGGAATCACAACAGTATCCATTTTAAGAATGACATTCCCGTCATACAGTTTTGGCTTTGACTCCCGAACTTTCTTCAGATAGAAAGGTTTTTCAAAACCGATTGCTTGTTTCGTGGAATGATCATAACAAATTTTGGATTTAGTCATCATATGAACAGTTTGCGCAGATTGACCTCTTTTGAAAATGATATTATCAAGTTGCTTAATTTTCTTTTCTAAAGCAATTTCTCTATCAATATTTCTGTTTTCTTCCATTTTTAAATCATTTTTGAGATCAGAAACTGTTTTCATTAAAGAATCCTTTTCTTGCACTTGTTCAAAAAGAGTTTCCTTAAGACGTACAATCTCGGCATACTGTTCATTTGATCCTGAAAAACTGTTTTCAACATTTTGCATTTCTTTCAAATCTTTAACCTCTTCTTTATATCTGTCAAGCTCGGTAGTCAAAGCTTTATTAACATTGGTGCAGTGCATCACTTGGGTATTTAATTGTTCAAACATAGATAATATCAGGACATCTTGTTGAGCAGAAGAGTTAGAATTCTGGACAGTTTCCTGTTGTGTTTCACTCAGATACTGAGAATAAGGAATGATATTGCTATCACTGGTTATTTCAGTTTCTGTCTGACTCACATCATTAGACTGTTCAGAAGACGTCATTATCTGCTCACTTTGATTGAATAAATCATAGGTCAGATTATCTGGATTGTGTACCTCAGTGAGTGCATCTGAGCCATTCCTGGAGAGATTCGCCATGAGAGCAATCTTGGCTGAGTTGAGTTCATCACAATCAGAGTCATAGGCATCCAGATCATCGGCTTGATAAGCAGCATTGTGGGTGATGACAGTCTGAGAGGTTTGAATGTCAGGAAGTCCTGGATCTGCCAAAAATGCTATTTCTTCCTCTGTTAAAGCTTGACCACTTGCTTGAGCTTGAACCAACAACACTTTATCATTGAACCATGTTTCATCCCTTTTCCTCTTGGGCTTAGTACACTGCTTGGCAATATGACCCTCCCCTTTGTAATTGTAACAAATGACAGTCTGTTGTTTCCCCGTGTTGCTTCCACTTGCACCAGGTGTGTATTTTCTCGTTGTTCCAGCAGCATAAGTAGTTTGTCTCCCCTGAACATGTTGCATAATTACTTTTCCATCATAAATGGTAGCTTGTTGATGAGGGTTTGACGAAGTCCTTAGCTGATTATTGGTAGTAGGATACCGAGATGTGACAACAGCAGTTAAGAACGACATCATGTAATTAATCGCATCAATTGGATCATCCCCTTTTTGGAATACTGGAACAACTGGACCATAGTCTGGTTAGGAAAATTTAGGTTGTTGCTGTTGATAGGCTGTGGGAGCATATTCTAATGGTGGGATTGATAGTTGTGGAGAATAAACGTTGTGGTGAACGGTGGATTGGTACTCATTTGATGGATAAGTAATTGAAAGAGGTGTTGATTGATTGGTTGTGAATTGTTGAGTCTGATAAGGTGTAACAAACTGTGAAGACTGATATGGTGAAACATGAAGTTGAGATAGAGACTTTGGGTGAGTGTGTAGATGAGATTGATAAGCTGGCTGAGTTAATTGGTGAGATGCAACTAAAGCAAGAGGATCAGAGTTGCGTTCATGCATCAAACGAACTTCATTTGCATGTCTTTCATGTTGTTGCAGGTAAGCATGAAGCTGATCAACATTGGTAGTGTGCAAGTCTTTGACCAATTTAACATCAGTAACAAATTTGCTCCATTCATCAGGAAGAGTGTTTAAGAACTTGGTGTTAACTTGAAACTGCTCCAATGGCATCTTGTAGATGTTCATATCATTGAGTAACAGAGTGAACCTCAAGTAGTACTCGTGTAACGACTCTCCTTTCTTGTAAGTGAACTTATCGAATTCATCATACAGCTTGCACTCTCGTTCTTGTTTCGTTAACGACGTTCCTTGCATTAGCAGTTTAATCTTCTCCCAAAGATCTTTTGCCACACGATGTTGACTCACAAGAGCATAGATTTCAGTTGGAAGGCCTTGGAGAATGATGTTTATTGCTTTGATGTCACAATCAGCTTGAATGGCTTCAGCGGGAGTCAGTTCAACATATTCCTTAAGCCTTGTTACTCCATCCTCAGTGATTGAAGGCCAAACAAGTGGTCCTTTTTCAACAGATGCAAGAATCATTCTTCCATGTGGTCTATTCATCATATAAAGTTCCATTCTGCTTTTCCATGAATCATACAAGTGTTTTTCAAGCATCGGTGGTTTGTTGTCTCCTCCAGAAAGAAGTGACTTATCAGCAAGAGTCGTCATTGTGGTATCAAAAAGATTACAAATTGATCGATCGGTGGTAGAAAGAAATTGTGTTTGGTTATGTGATTTTTGAGTCTTGAAATGAAACTACACGGGATTTTACAATTCTCGACAAAACCGGGAAAACAAGTGTTTGTTTCACGGGATTTTACAAGTCAAAGAAATAACCGTATAATTTAAAAACGAGTTGTTAAGTTTAAACTTAAGTTGGTTTCACTAGTTCGGTTGACAAATTTTTAACTAGTTCGGTCCTACTCGTTCGGTCCTGCTAGTTCGGTTGTCACTAGTTCGATTCCTCTTGTTCGGTTCAAAGTAAAGGACTCGTTCGGTTCCAACTTGAGTAAAGCTCGTTCGGTTCAAACTAGAATATTCTAGTTCGGTGATCTCGATCGGTTATCTAGTTTGGTTGACTTGTTCGACTTACTCGTTCGGTTACCTTGTTCGGTTTTACTCGTTCGGTCCCAACTACTACGAAACTCAAATTTTCAAAACTCAAAAAAACACATTTTTAATGGTTTTTAGCAAGAAATTCTTGTACAACTAGTGTTACTAACCCTATAGGAACAATAAAAATGAAAACTTTAAGGTTTTTAAGCCTAAAAATTTTGAATCACTATTTTGCTCTTTGTAAAGGTTTTTTTTAACACAAATCAAACACAAAAACTAAACACACCACTCTATTGCTCTTGATACCAATTGAAGAATTCTAGTAATCTTATGATCAAACCAAGAACAAGAGTGAGATGTGGGTTATGAAGTTAGAGATAGAATGGATGGAAAATGGATGAAGTGTATTATGATGAAAATGTTACAAATGGAACAACCAACCCCTCTCCTAGCCTTGGAGAGGGATTATATACTTCCTATTGTGGCCGGCCCATGGGTTCTAATGGGCTTCCCATGGGTCTTGGGCCGGACTAGATTACTAATCTAATTATTACATAAACTACGAGCTAAGACTATTACAACTTGGAAGTGACCGACACTTTTCGTGTTTCTAACAAAAACTCAGACTTTTTGAGTGGATAAGCGTTGTGAAATTAACTATTATATTGATTTTTATATGAATGATGGCTTTAAGATATTAAAGCTTTATATCATAGTTCACTTAAACAGTGAAGATAAACGTTTTTCACTTCAATTTTGAAAATTAAACACAAATATCAACTGTGTGAAGATTACATATTGATATGGAATCATATATAAATTCAACTTTTAACGAAAATTAGATTTTATATTTCAAAACATGGAAAACTATAAGTGTTAAAAAGAACTTGAAAAAAAAGAAAAGAAAGTACACAAAAAATAATTAAGAATCGTTGAAGAAAAATAAGTTTTTTTCCTTCATGGTCCAAAAGAACTGTGAAGTTAACGTTTGTTATGGGGTCTAGTCATTCTTAAGATCAAATCTGCAGATGTAGGGCCCAAATATGTCCGCATGTCGCACTTAAAAAGTTCACCCGCACATGATCGTAATGATGAAACGGACTACAAATTAACATGACCTTGACACTTTAGATGTAACCCCGAAACCTCTACCAAACAACTTCGACAACACATTCCAACCTAGTGGTGACATCACAAATAACAATGTCGGCCAATTAAAAAAAT
Source organism: Tanacetum coccineum (assembly GCA_026074375.1). Classification (NCBI taxonomy): domain Eukaryota; kingdom Viridiplantae; phylum Streptophyta; class Magnoliopsida; order Asterales; family Asteraceae; genus Tanacetum; species Tanacetum coccineum. The sequence goes on from BQNB010010281.1 coordinate 11,689, forward strand.
ACGTAAGATGTATAAAAATTACAAACGAAAACTCACGTGCTAGAAACCTCAATCCTCTTTACTCATCACTGATGAGGTGTCATTTTATACACTTTTTCGGGGTCATTTAACCCCCAAAATCATGCAAATATGACTAATAAGTGTACTTAATTGTTTCTTTTTGATGTTTTGGCATTTGGAAAGCATTTAGAGGAAAAGCACGTGACTTAGGCTCGATTCAGAAAGAAACTAGATAAAAACACAACACATCAAGCTCGCGACTTCCATTTTGACGCCTTCACCAAAAGTGCCCAAAAAGTGAGATTTTTAATCAAAGTTGTGACTTCTCAAGCGGTGGAGGCGGCGTTAAGATTTACTAGTGACGCCGTAGGATTGCATGGCGACGACGTCAACACGAAGAGTGACGGCGTCACACTAGCCGACAAAGAGAAGACCATAGAAGATTTGGCGGGCTGACGGCGTCAGGAAACCCTAGTGACGTCGTCAGACCGGATTTCCTATATATACAAACCTTATTTTTTATATTTTAGTGTGGAAAAACGTGGAGAAAAAGGAGGAACTTTTGTATCAGCCATATTGGTCAAATTTTAGGGGTTTTAAACCCTTTTGTACTCACTCACACTCCATGTTTAATTGAAGTGAAGTTCTTTTACCCTTTTAATCATTCAATATGTCTATGTGTTGTTTGATTAATCGTTCTTCGCTTTCATTTAACATGCTTGGCTAAATCTATATGTGTTTGCTTATGATTGCATGAAACTTAGTTGTTAATTCTCTTTTATTATTGCTTATTGTTAGTGGTGTGCGCGTTAGGCTTTAGAAAACTAGCTATTCGATCTTCATATCATAGCATAGACGTCTAGGGAAACGCGATTAGGTTAGAGGATACCTGTGATTAGATCTTCATATTTAGATCACCTTGGGGTGGATTCCAAATTAAGTATTTTTTGCGCGTGAATTTACTATTGGACATGAGCGGTGTCTGCAGGTAACCACCATCTAGGTTGTCCCGTAGATAGCGAACTTGACCAACCCGCTGTTGAATTTAGGAATACTTACACATTATAGTAACAAGGGTGACTGATAAAAAAATCAAAGAAAACAATTAGGGAATAGTGGATTAGGTAAACACGTTTGTTTAACCATACAAGTTTTTCCATCAATTTACTTTTCTGCATAATTAGGAGTAGTTTAATATAGTAGTTTAATCAACCCCCTCTCTAAACCCGAGATTTTATTTGCTTTCTAAAAAAAATATAAAAATACAAAAATAATTTTCCCTCAACGTTAGACCTTAGTAAACATACAAATCAAACCTACCCAAACTATTCCCCTAGAGAAGATAATAACCCCCCGAGTTTTGCCTATACTACACTACAACGATTAGGTACTCTTCTTAGGAGGGTTGTAAAACTTCTGCGTTGCAACCCACCACATCAAGTTTTTGGCGTCGCTGTCGGGGAATAGTCTAGGTTTCGGATTCTATCTAGCTTATGTCTACTCACTAGATTCTTATCAAGTGAGATTTTATTTTTCTTTTTAGGTTAGCTTTCTCGTGGTTTATCTTTTATTCGTTCCCTCTGTTTTATAAACCTTCTTTTTTGTTAACCATCATGGGAGACGAAAATCCACCCCTTACTTTAAGAGATTATTCCCGACCAAGCCATGAGGGTTATCGAAACACCATTAAGCTCCCCGAAGGGAACAATGTGGTGCCTCTGCGATCTGACACCATTCGATTGGTGCAAAATGGATGTGCGTTCCACGGACTTCGGTCCGAAGATCAAAATCAACATCTTATGGATTTTCTAAAACTTGTGGACTCACTTGACCTTAATGTTGAAAATAGGGAAAGAACGCGACTGCGTTCATTCTAATTTTCCCTTCGCGATCAAGCTAGCAATTGACTTGAACGTCTATCCGCGGGATCCATCTCTACTTGGGATGATCTCACTACCTGTTTTCTCGCTCAATTATTCCCATCGGGGAGAACTACTAAACTTAGAAATAGCATCTTGATGTTCCAACAACATCATGGTGAATCTCTTTTCGAAGCATGGACTCGTTTCAAGGACTTACTCCAAAAAGTCCCTCATCATGGCATCGATCTTTGGCTCCAAGTCCAAACCTTTTATGACCATGTCAATCAAGCCACAAGGCACGCCATCGATCATTCGGCCAGTGGTAAGCTACTTGACAAAAGCGCCGAGGAATCTTGGGCACTTATAGAGTACCTCGCCCTCTATGACAACGAAATTTGGAATGACCCAAGAGACCTCGCTAAACCGGTCAAGGCAATCTCTTTGCCTCAAGATGTCTCGAGTACATCCGACTGTAATCTCATTGAGCTAGAAAATCAAGTTCAACGCTTGATGAAAGCTCATCTTGCTCCTAAACCATCCGTTTAAAAAATCGCTTTTTCATGTGAGATTTATGGTGGTCCCCACGACACTCAATATTGCATGGAAAATCCCGAGCAAGCTTTTGTTGACTACGCTTCCTTGCGTACCGACGAAGCAGGAGATAAATGGTTCACTTTTAAACCCGAGAAAAATAACCTTGGTGACACCTATAATCCATCATGGAAAATTCACCAAACCTTAGGTGGAGGCAACCTTAAAATTCTCAAAACAAATTTTCAGATCCACATAATCGTTTTCAATCAAATGGTTCATTCCTGAACGCACCTTCAACAACAATCCCAGAAAATTTAACAATCAATCGAACCTCGAGGGATTCATGTCTAACTTTATGGCATCTCAAGACGCTAGGTTATCTAAGTTTGAAGTCGATTTCAAACAACGACAAATCGATATCACCAATAAAATTGACACTTTCTTGAAGGCCATCAATGACCAAATGATGGGTGCACTTCCAAGTGACACGGTTAAGAACCCGAAATTGAATGTTAACATCTTCAGTTTCGTCTACTCGTTCTTACCCAATGGAAGATCCCCAAAGCTCGTCCAATTCTTTCAATTCGGTCAATGCAATCAAAACATGTTTCAAATTAACAAATGATTTTTTCAAAAAGACCAACCACAAGTGAAAACTTTAACGGTCAACAAAATTGAAACACGAGAACCAAAAGAACCCGAAAAAGCTCTAGAAGATGAATTTAAGGATTTGCATCTTAATTTATCGGTTCTTGAAGTTCTAGCTCATGCTCCCATGTACAACGTCATTTTGGATATATATGTAGAGAGTATTGAGTTAGGTAAAAATAGGTCTGCATTTATTCAAGGCGAAATGCCAAAGAAAATGAAGGATCCTGGATTATTCAACTTACCTTGTAGACTAGGGGACTCCAATCCTTTTGATACCGTAGCTGATTTAGGGTCTTGTGTGAACTTAATCCCATTATATCTCTTTAAAACGCTAAATATTAGAATATTAGAAGAGACCGAGAATGTCCCAGGGTTAGCGGATGGAACTAAGTCGTATCCCGTAGGAATTGTGAAAAACATAGAGGTATATGTAGGAAAATTAAAACTTTTAGATGACTTTTACGTCATAGATATGGAAAAGGACCCTACGTGCCTCTTACTTGTAGAAAGAGGTTTAGCAACCACTAGTGCCGTAATAGATTCTAACAAAGCTAAAATAGCGGTAGGAGAAGGAGTTGCTAGGTCGATATTTGGAATTAAGGAAATTGGCCTAGGTCATGTGGATACACCATATTGGACTACCTTAGCAAAACGAAAGTCTTACGAAGTACGACCAAGTACAAATTACATAGGTTCCCGACGCCCTTACTATTTGGAGAAAGACTTCATGAATAACCATTTACTAGGGGAATTGGAAATAGCTAGGGACGCCGAACTCAATCCGTTTAAAGATGTACTAGTGTTTAGGAATATGGTGGAATTCCTAGGAGTTATACCTATAAATCTTAAGGGAAATATGTGGGAATCGAAGGAAGAAGATGGTACGTGGCACATTCGGATTGAAATGATTGACCTCGATGGAGAAAATTTTGATAGAATCTTCCAGTCATTTCCTACAACTATGAAACTATCCGAGAAAGAAAAGCCAAGCGATATCATCGACTTGGAACATTTTCATGATTCTTGGAGAGTGACTCCGATTCTAGCTACAAGACTCGTTAATAAAGAAAAGCGCTTATTGGGTTGGGAGGCAACCCAATCTTTTATTTTATGCATTTTAGGAGTGTTGTGTGTTTTTAATTTTCATTATTTGTCTTATATGTTTGGATTATATGTGATCATGCTTTATTTTGTCTTTAACCTCGTCTTAATTATAATCAAATGTATTTTGCATAAAACAAATGTAGGAGAAAATATCCAGTTTTTGAGAACCATATCAACATGTAAAATAGATAGTTTAAGTGAATTCTCACTTTTATGTTTTATTTGTTTTTTCTGAGTCATATGTTTGTACTAATCGTTTTTGTGGTTTATGCAGCAAATTTTTTCCAGGAAATCATTAATAGGTTATATTTGCAGAATTTTTTTCATAAAACGAAAACGCAAAACTTGTCAGGTGTGCCTGACGGCGTCAGAAGTCATTCCTGGCGGTGTCAGCACTATTGCAGTGGAGAAATCCATGTTTTCGAATTTTTTAAAAGTTATTTTTATTTAATTTCCAGAATTTTTAATTTTTCAGATTATTGCAGAAAGCCACGATTATATTAGTACTAAAATTTTATCTTTACTGCTTTCTTAGGATTTCTAATTTATGATTAATAATGTTGTATATTATTTCCCGTCAATTTTACTCTAGGTATAGTTGTTTTTGTCTTTTATTTACAAGTTATATTAGATGAGGAGAGTCCGGAAGTTCATTGGATTTTCACTTGGTCGATTTTTGGATGACGATTTAGCCAGTTTATCTTGTTTCTTCTTCGATATTGAGAAAACCAGTGGAGTATTAGTTTCTCTCGCTTTTTATTTAACTTCTTTTTATTCGTTTTTCGGGTACTCATAGAAATTGGGGGAAATGTTCAAAATAAGTGTAGGGGGTAATAAAAGCTTTAGAAATTATTTTTTCATTTGTATTTGCTTTGTTCTTAAAAAGATGTGTAATATATCAAAACATAGTTTAGGACGGTAATTTTGGCCCAAATCTAAAAAAATTATGGCATATATCGGTGAAACTATAGTATTAGAAGCGTCTCACGGATATGAGTTATATGACTAGCACAAAAATCCTATCACTTAAAAATTCTACTCCCAAAATGTGAGATTCGCCCCTAGATCTTTAGAAATAAAAGCATTTATTTTTAATGCTTATGAGAGTGTACCGGTAATATTATAGATTCTATAACTTGCTTTAGCGATTCATCCCGAGACTGCTAGTGAGATCGCATTCGTGTGATTAGGATTTTCTAAGTGATAAGAGGCATTAGGATAACCCTTGTTTTTAGCCTTCGTTTGTTATAGTTATGATGATCTCCTCGGTCATATAACTACCCCACACCCATGCTATGCACTCATTTTAGTACAAGATACCCCTAGTACACCCCTCTGAGGCTATCCTTTTCGCGATTCTCGTAGTTTTTTAGTGGATTCCGGATTATTAATGAAGAACATTGTTTACACCCCACCAAAATGTTACATCCAAATCACCTTAGCCTTCTTTTAGTACATTACTGTTATCACAATTGTTTAACCCTAGTTAACTGTTTACTTGATTACATGATTTCTAAGTCGACTCTATTGTTAATGTATACAGTTTTGGGACGATTGAGATTCATGGTAGTTTTTATTATATGGGGAAACAGGGACGAAAGTCAAACTATTACCCCTATATTTGTCTAATATACTCCATGTTTATCGGTCCTTCTAATTCGTGTCATTAATTAGTTTATTTTTTAGTATTAAAAACTCAAGTGTAGGGGTGCTGTTATAAACCCCGAGTCATGTATATTTATTTTCAGTAGATGGCAGGGCAAAAGTGTGTATAAAAAATGAAAAAAAACAAAAAAATATGTTATAATATACGAGCTGCCATTTTGCTATTGTATATGTCAAGAAAGAGTCAAGAAAAAGAAAATAAATAATTTTATGTATAGTTGTGTATATTTGTCCTAGTTTTTGTCGTGTCTTTGCTTAGCAACGCATTTTACATGTATTCTTGTAGATAATTAGCTTTCCATCAGTCAAATTAATTCCCTCCATTATCCCTAACCGTGTTTCCTTTACCCTACACATTACGTTACAACCCTTTAAAAGACCTATTTAATAGTAAACCCTAGGTGCTTACACCAAAGTGGTGAAGGTTTTGATCCTTTACAAAGCTTATGATAATCTATATACTATGACAGTTAGTGAGTGCTTATTTTTCTCGTTTTCTATATTGTTATAATTCATTATTACACCGAGTGAAAGAGAGAATCCAAACACTTATGTGAGGTGCTAGTATATAATTTTTGTGCTTTTAGTTACAAGGTTAAAGCGGTTGTGCCATAAACTATCTTTATTGAGTATGTTAAATGCTCCGACTTTGTTATTTACTAGGTAGAAAAGCCCATTTGCTTGAGTACAAAAAAATCCCAAGTGTAGGGGTGTTTGATGAGGTGTCATTTTATACACTTTTCTGGGGTCATTTAACACCCAAAATCATGTAAATATGCCCAATAATTGTACTTAATCGTTTCTTTTTGATGTTTTAGCATTTGGGAAGCATTCGGAGGATAAGCACGTAACTTGGGCTCGATTCGGGAAGAAACTAGACAAAAACACAACACTTCAAGCTCGCGACTTCCATTCTGACGCCTTCACCAAAAGTGCCCAAAAAGTGGGATTTTTAATCAAAGTTGTGACTTCTCAGATAGTGGAGACGACGTCAAGATTTACTAATGACGTCGTCAGGATTGCATGGGGACGGCGTCAACACGAAGAGTGACGGCGTCACACTAGCCGACAAAGAGAAGCCCATAGAAGATTCAGCGGGCTCACGGCGTCAGGAAACCCTAGTGACGCCATCAGACCCGATTTTCTATATATACAAACCTTATTTTCTATATTTTAGTGTGGAAAACGTAAAGACAAAAGGAGGAACTTTAGTAGCAGCCATATTGGTCGAATTTTAGGGTTTTTAAACCTTTTGTACTAATTCATACTCCATGTTTAATTGAAGTGAAGTTCTTTTATCTTTTTAATCATTCAATATGTCTATGTGTTGTTTGATTAATCGTTGTTCACTTTCAATTAACATGCTTGGCTAAATCTATATGTGTTTGCTTATGATTGCATAAAACTTAGTTGTTAATTCTCTTTTATTATTGCTTCTTTTTAGTAGTGTGCGCGTTAGGCTTTAGAAAACTAGCTATTCGATATTCATATCATAGCATAGACGTCTAGAGAAACGCGACTAGCTTAGAGAATACCTGTGATTAGATCTTCATATCTAGATCACCTTAGGGTGGATTTTGAATTAAGTATTTATTACGCGTGAATTTAATATTGGACGTTTGCGGTGTCTGCAGGTAACTACCATTTAATAACACCATTTAAAATATATACTTTATAATTTACTAGGCGGGTACCCGTGCATAGCAACGAGATTTTATAGCAACAAATAATTATAGTGATATTTTAGTTACACAAAACAGTTAACCAAAATATCACAATAATTATCTGCCGCAATAAACTCGTTATTATGAACAAATAACAGTCTGGTATAATATGAAATGTTTACAAACCAAAAAGTTATACAATCAAGTCCAATAAATGTTATATTTACAGTGATATTGTCCATGTAGAGTATCTTTGACATAAATAGTTTAAGTTTTATGTCATAATAATCACGTACAAAAGAAACTGGAATAACTAACTTACGTGAACTGATTTAAAAGAACAAATATTGTGTTCAATAAATATTGAGCATACTAAATAACAAACACAAAAACTGATATTGTGACCCATTAAACACATGGTTTCCTACACCACGAAAATCCTAAGCTGAACTCAGGCAAAATGAAGATTTTCCCCAAATCCAAAAAACCCTTATTTCATTTAAATTTCAAATCCCTAATTTTTTGATGTTCTTTTAATCACATTCCAACATACAATTACAATCACACAATTCATCAGTGAAGTTTCAAATCCTCAATTTCAATTCGATTTAATTTTTTCAATCCGATTTTTGCCACCTGAGTTTTTCAATTGTTTGTGGGGATTGTGAGAGATGGAGAAAGATGATTCGAATAAGGATATAAGATCGTTGGCTGATGATCTTGCTGCTCGTCTTGACAAGATACGTGATGGTCCACCAAAAGTAACGTCGTTTGCAAATATTCTGAGTAATGATAAACCTATCAAGAAAATTAATTTTAGGACGTTGAGAAGTGCTGAACAGTTGGAGGACACTAATTTTGTTCTCCCCATTGAAGCGATTGCAGAGGTTAAGAACAAATTTGCTTACTCATTGGTAGGGTTCTTCGTGGGAAAAAGCGTTGCATTCCCGCTAGTTCAGAACTGTGTTACAAACACGTGGGCTAAGTTAGGTTTTCAAAGAGTTATGAGAGACGATGACGGATTCTTCTACTTCAAGTTCGCACCGTTGACTGGCTTGGAACAAGAGCTTGAGCAGGGACCGTGGTTGATTCGAAACGCACCCCTCATTCTGAACAAATAGACACCTGACCTAGCCCTTACTAAAGATAATGTGACCAAGGTGCCTGTGTGGGCTAAAATCCACAAAGTGCCTGTTGTTGCATATACGGAGGACGGTCTCAGTCTTATTGGGACACAAATTGGGAAACCAATTATGCTCGACACATTTACTAGCTCTATGTGCGGGGATACGTGTGGAAGAATGGGGTATGCTAGAGCACTTATTGAAGTTAGCGCAGACAAGGAACTGAAACAAGAAGTTGTTATGGGTGTTCCTCTCGAAGATGGTACGGGACATAAGATAGAACGTATGAAGGTTGAGTACGAGTGGAAGCCACCGGTATGCATTGATTGTCACATATTTGGCCATTCCAATTCTCAATGCCCTAAAAGGGCTCCTGTTGAGGTTGTTGCTGATGTTAATGAGCCTACTCATGATGGCTTTACAATGGTAACAAAGTGGAGGAAAAGAAGCCCCACATGCCCTCAGTGATAGCTGTGACAGTAGTTCTTTCTTTGACAACCAGATCAAAGCCAGTAAGATAGCGTTTGAGCTCTTTCAAGCTAGTATACACCATACTTACTTTGAAGTTCCTTTTGGAACCTTCAAACTTTAGTTGGTTGTTGAAGAATGAGTTGGGTTCTAAAGCTGGGACGAAGTCGCTTTCCAATTAGCATGTTCACTATAAAAATCAATTGTGCACAAATCGTTGTATTGTAAATCGTTATTAAGAATAGCATAATTAATGGGTTTCATGTTCACTCTATGTTTTACAACAAATGGATCTTGTTCTTTCAAAATCATTTTTGAACGACTCTCTTCACAAAACATTAATGTTTCATCAGAATCGGGAATCACAATAGTATCCATTTTAAGAATGACATTCCCGTCATACAATTTTGGCTTTGACTCCCGAACTTTCTTCAGATAGAAAGGTTTTTCAAACCGATTGCTAGTTTTCCGGGAATGATCCATAACAAATTTTGATTTAGTCATCATATGAACAGTTTTCGCAGATTGACCTCTTTTAAAAATGATATTATCAAGTTGCTTAATTTTCTTTTCTAAAGCAATTTCTCTATCAATATTTCTGTTTTCTTCCATTTTTAAATCCTTTTTGAGATCAGAAACTGTTTTCATTAAAGAATCCTTTTCTTGCACTTGTTCAAAAAGAGTTTCCTTAAGACGTACAATCTCGGCATAATGTCATTGATCCTAGAAAAAACTATTTTCAACATTTTGCATTTCTTTCAAATCTTTAACCTCTTCTTTATATCTGTCAAGCTCGGTAGTCAAAGCTTTATTAACATTGGTGCAATGCATCACTTGGGTACTGAATTGTCAAACATAGATACATCAGGACATCTTTGGTGAAGCAGAAGAGTTAGAATTCTGAATATTTCCTGTTGTGTTTTCACTCAGATACTAGAATAAGGAATGATATGCTATCATACTGTTATTTAGTTTTTTTGTCTAACGCACCATATTAGACTAATTCTAGAAGACATCATTATCTTCTCACCTTGATTAAATAAATCATAGGTTAGATTATCTGGATTGTGTACCTCAGTGAGTGCATCTAAGCCATTCCTGGAGAGATTTGCCATGAGATCAATCTTGGCTAAGTTGAGTTCATCACAATCAGAGTCATAGGCATCCAGATCATCGGCTTGATAAACAGCATTGTGGGTGATGACAGTCTGAAGAGGTTTAAATTTAGGAAGTCCTGATCTGCCAAAAATGCTATGTCTTTCCTCTTGAAAGCTTGACCAACTTGCTTGAGCTTGAACCACAACACTTTATCATTGAACCTTGTTTCATCCCTTTCCCTCTTGGGGCTTAGTACACTGCTGGACATATGACCCACCCCCTTGCAATTGTAACAAATAAACAGTCCGTTGTTCCCCCTGTGTTGATTCCACTTGCTCCAAGGGTGAGGTTGTTATTTTCTTGTTGTTCCACGCATCATAAGTAGTTGGTCTTCCTTAACAGGTGCAAAGTTACTTTTCCATCATAGATGTAGCTTGTTGACGAGGGTTTGGACGAAGTACTTAGCTGATTTTTTGGTAGTAGGATACTGGGATTGTCAACAGCTGTTTTTAAGAATGACATCATGTGATAAATCACATCAATTGGAATCATCCCCTTTCTGAACACTAGAATAACTAGACCGGAGTTTGTTGGAAAATTCAGTTGTTGCTGTTGAATAGCTGTGGGAGCATAGTTCCAATTGTGAGATTGATGGATAAGAGATTGAAAGAGTGTTTGATTGATTGGTTGTGAATTGGTTTGAGTCTGATAAGGTGTAACAAACTGTGAAGTCTGATATGGTGAAACATGTATGTTTTGAGATAGAGACTTTAGTGATGTGTAATAGATTGGATAAGCTGCTGAGTTTAATTGGTGAGATGCAACTAAGCAAGAAGATCGGAGTTGCGTCACGAGTAAAAAAATCATCAACAAACTTCATTTGCATGTCCTTCATTTGTTGCAAGGTAAGCCAGAAGCAGATCAACAATGGTAGTGTGCAAGTCATTGACCAATTTAACTTCAGTAAACAAATTTGCTCCATTCATCAGAAGAGTGTTTAAGAACTTGTGTTAACTTGAAAACTGTTTCAATGGCATCGTTGAATGTTCATATCATCGATAACATGGTGAACCTCAAGAAGTACTCATGTAGCTTTCTCCTTACTTGGAAGATGAACATAGCAAATTCATCATACACTATGCACTCTCGTTCTTTGTTTCGTTAACGACTTTCCTTGCATTAGCAGTTTAATCTTCTCACAAAGATCTATTTGCAACACGATGATTGACTCATAAAGAGCATGAGATTTCAGTTGGAAGGCCTTGAGAATGATGTTTATTACTTTGATGTACACAATCAGCTTGAAGCTTCAGCGGGAGTCAGTTCAACATAATTCCCTTAGCCTGTACTCCTTCCTCATGATTGAAGGCCCAACAAGTAGGTCTTTTTCAACAGAGCAAGATCATTCGTCATGAGGTCTATTCAACCTATACAGTGTCCCTTTCGCGCCTCCCAGAATCATACCAAGTTTGTTCAGCATTGTGGTTTGTTGTCTCCTCCTGAAGAATACTTATCGCAAGATTCGTCATTGTGGTATCAAAAAGATTACAACTTGAATCGATCGGAGTAGAAAGAAATTGTGTTTGTTATGTGGTTGTTTGAGTCTTGATAATAAATCTATTGAAAGCTACACGGATTTTAACGATTCGTGACAAAACCGGGAAAAACACGGAGGAAAGAATAATAACTGTTACTAGGATTTTACAAGTCAAAGAAATAACTGTATAATTTATAATTGCTTGATGAGTTTAAATTTGACGAAAAAAATTTTTATCTAGTTCGGTTGTCACTCGTTCGGTTCACTCATTCGGTTCACTCGTTCGGTGCACATCTTCTGTTCCAAACTACACAAACATCGTTCAGTTCACAGTTCGGTATCCCTAGTTCGTTTCACATTGTTCGGATTTACTCGTTTGGTTTACTCGGCGGTTCACTCGTTCGGTACACACGTTCGGAGCTCATTATTCTTCTCGTCTCGGTCAATTTCACATCGTCGGTTTCCAACAACTCCGAAACCCAAATTTTCCAACACGTCAAAAGACATGATTTTTAATGGTTTTTAGCAAAAAATTCTTGTACAACTAGTGTTACTAACCCTATAGGAACAATAAAAATGAAAACTTTAAGGTTTTTAAGCCAAAAAATTTGAATCACTATTTTGCTCTTTGTAAAGGTTTTTGAACACAAATCAAACACAAAAACTAAACACCCTCCATGGCTCTTCGATACCAAATGGAAGAATTCTAGTAATCTATATGATCAAACCAAGCACAAGAAAAGAGCTGTGGGATTGTGATGTTAGAGATAGAAGGAATGGAAAATAGATGATGTGTAATACGATGAAATGTACAAATGTAACAACCAACCCTCTTTCCCCTCTCCTAGCCTAAGAGAGATTATAAAACTCCTATAGGGCCGGGCCCTGGTTCTAATGGGCTTCCCATGGGTCTTGGGGCGGACTAGATTATTAAACTAATGTTACACATACTACGAGCTAAGACTTATTACAACTTGGAAGTGACCGACACTTTTCGTGTTTCCAACAACGTGTAAATTGTTTTCTCTGCCTGAAGGGAGCTTGTTGACCTAGTGAAATCTCGAGTAGGATACTCGGGGAGTGGAGTAGGGCAAAGAAGAGCTTCGTAGCCGAACTACTATAAATCTTGGTGTCTTGGTTTGATTGTTCCTTCTCTCATATCTTTATCTTGTTGTGATTGTTATTTAGTATTAGTTTAGATATTTACATTGTTGATTCATATTGTTGATTGGTTGAACATACAACTCGAATCTAAGTATTTTGAAAGCTCACTTTTAAAACAGAAACGACACCTATAAACTATCACCCCCCTTCTATATCCACGACAAACCCTATATCACTCTACTGTCCTAACCCTTGGTTTTATTCGAGTGAGATGAATTGAATGCAACCTGTATGTTCTAGTTCCATCATTATGGATGTGGATAGTGGTTTGTCGGCCCTTGCTGTTTAGCCTTTGGAAAAAGACTATTATATGTATGTCTATTCCATCGTTATGGGTGTGTATGTGTGATTTTGTCACCTTTACTGGAATATTGGTATCGATAAAGATTGGAAAGAGTGATCAAACCCTTTAAGCCTTTTAAACCCAATTTACTTTTATAAACTTGTTACTCCTCAGATTTAGTGGTGGAGATGTTTATCCTTACCAAGCTTATGATAGAATACTCATCATGACCTAGCAATTGAGCGAATTAGTTACATGTTACCACATAGATCAGTCAAGTTATTTGAGTGATTTCATCTTCCTATTTCGTGAGGTTTTTAGTTGTGTACTGGTAATTTAATGAATTTTTGCTTACCGAAAAAATCATTTGGGATACATTTTCATAAATTTCTAAACACTACTTGAGAACAAGTAGGATTCAAGTGGGGGGATTTTTGATGACATCAAATAACATCACTTTTATAGCATCATTTACCCCATGTTTCTTACCCATTCTATAAAACTATTGCATAAATTGGTAATTAATCGTTTATATTTGAGATTTGTATATTATGGAGTTCTTTGTGAAGATTAGCTAAAAGGCACGCATTATGGAGCTTAAACAAAGATCTAAGAAAACTACTCTACATCTAAACGTCGTATCCATACAAGGAAGATACGGCGTATCTGTGCCCATGTACCTTCACTAAGAACCAACAAAGAAACAAAGAACCTATACGTCGTATCCAGGAGCTGCTATAGTCGTAATCCACGATTTATATTATACATGAAGATTCTGGAAGATATTGAACGTGGTCCCTACTCCAAGAAACTCTCTATACGCCGTATTGACTTTGACAAATACGGCGTATTGACCCTATTCTAGACACTATAAATAGAAAACCTAAAAACGAATTTTAGGTGTGCTTAATCATATTTTCGATACCCTAACCATAAAAGTTAATTTTCAAAAGACAAAAAGAGCAAAAGAGTCAAGCAAAAGCTTTATATTCCATAGGAAACACTTTTTTGTTTTAATCACTCTATATCTCTAATAATCATTCAATTTTTGGTATCATTCGTTTAACTCGGTTAGTTTACCTTGGTTGATTTGATTATTATTCTTATATTAATTACAATGGTTAAGGGATAATACCCTTGGGTATTAGCCATGTTTATGAAGATTTAAATGTTTGGTTGTTTTATAATCGATTGCTATAATTAATCGTATGGGTTGATGATTATGTGTTATCATTCATATTGTTATGTGCATAAGTATGCACCCTCATTCAACTAGATTTAGGAATGCAAAATATATAGCTAGCTAGATGCCGAGATGGCTCTCCATATCTACAATTTATATATTTAGAATAATTGGATCATAAATATTGACCTATCTTTACCAATCACTTAAGGGAATATGTTGTTCTAGCAGGTGACCTAGTATAACATTCTGCTTCCTTTGGTAAAGACTCAAACAGTGGAATACTAGTACATAAAGAGTTGTTAAGCAGTAAGTGGGTAAAGTCTCCATGAGCTAGGGTTTAATAAGATCACCATTATTAATCTCCTAAGATAGATTAGAATCAGCAAATAGGATGCTTTTTGCGTATGCATTTAATTGTGACAGAATTCTACGTGTCTAGGTTTTAGGAAGAAGTACCGCCTAAATATTAGAATGATATGCTGCCTTGAAATAAGCACTCATTGCACTAAAATAAACAAACGTGCATTTTAATTGGATTAGTCATGGTTAATACAATTTTCTTATAATTCTAGAACAGCTTTAATCTTTTGATTATCGCTTGCGTGTGTTCTTGTGTTTTTAAATTGATTTTAAGTCACCCACAAACTAATGTGTCCCAGTCTCTCAGACAAAACCTCCTTTATCTGTTAGAACTAGCTTTGCATAGTTTAACAAAATTAGAAATTTACATAGTTTAAATTAACTTAATTTAGTTAACCAAAATATTGATTGAACTAAAAGATTAATGCTCTTGCTCTTAGTGATCGACACCCAACTTACCAACGAAGCTATATCTGATCAGGTATACTGCTCGTTAGTGTTGTTTTAGGTATAGTCGGAAAAATATACATGTAAAACTTGATAATAAATAATACATAAATGACAACGACACATCACAAATTAAATGATACGATGTAGAAAATGTCTAAGATTAAAACCTAGTACTTTTGATATGGTTTCCTAAAAACAACAAGGACATCTCCAAAGGTTACGATGCAATACGAAGTTGCAAAGCAATCAATCTTAGGAAAACCACCTTCATCCTCCAAAACAAACCTTTATTATGTAACTCCTTTTCTAAAATCTAAGGTTAATCCTAAGGTTGTTGAGATGATTGCTTTATCAAAACCAGTCACTTCAAAAATTGACGGCATTCCTACCAAAGAATTCAAAAGTTTGAAAAATGTAAAGTTTTTGCCCAAGAATGTTTAGATTAAATCCCTTCTATACTTCTAGGAAGACTAATTATGTGCCTATCAACAAAGCGAGACAGAGTTAGTGACAAATTTCGATCACTTGTAATCAAACCATTTATGTCATCACTAAGAAAGATGTTAATTCTTACTCAAATGGTTTATCTTCTACATGAGTAGACACTACTGCTAAGACCAAGAGGCCACAACCTAGGAGCAAAATAAAGAATTATAGGGCCCCCTCTGCGTTTAAAAGTAGTTGCATCAAGAATAAATACTTTTGAAGTAGACCAGAACACCAAAGAAATTTACTACTTTCAAGACTCAGAAGATATGTCACTAAATGTAATAATATTAAGTTTGTTAATCTAAATGATAAATCGAAATTTGTTTTATGCTCTGTGTAAGCAATATTTAAATACTGCTAATTCAGGATGTTTGTGTGGCTAATTACATGAATGACACATTAATCCTCGTGCTAATAAACAGAAGGCTAATCTTTCTAATGTTATAAATCAAAATCATAAGCCAAAAGTCAAGAAACTAAGAATTAGAGGATCAAAGAAAGGCTTTGCTTTACCTAAGAGACCTAAAAAACCTAGAACTTTTGCCTTAGGTGGTCACCAACATAGAAGAATTTTTGGACCTTAAAGGAAAAATAATAGGCATCCAGTGAATCTGAGTGTAAGTTTGATACCTTCTGCATGTGCTGATCGCAAATGCTTCTACACCCCCAGGGAACCAACAATCAAACTGTTTCCAAATTCTACTTCTTTCTTGGCAAGGATATCCAATTGTTTTAATGGTGAGCGTCGACTTCGAGTTGCTCCAAAGCATATTACTGTGAATCTAAAGCTTCCTCATATAATGTCGACTGGAATTTCTTAGGAACTTTCACAATTTGGAAATGATCATGTTGTTGTAATTCAGTTAAGGCGATCTTTAATATGGGGGAATATTTTGATTGTACCGGGTTTTACACTATGTTGAAGGGCTTGGGTGGGATCCAATTTTGTTCTTTATTCTCTTCCAGGTTGGAACAGTTTTTTGTGATTCAATCTAGAGGTTGCTTTCAATTCCAAAAGGAAAACATGTTTTTGTTAGAAATTTAAGAAGGAGTTGATCTTGTTAAAAGAAATCGAACAACAAACCCTAAAACACATCAATCGCCATGAAATAGCTCTATATATTCCTATTTGTCTATTGGCTCGTGCTATGTTAACCAGTCTTATTTAAAGGCATTACATTATCCCACATCAATTTTGACCCCATAAAATGACCTTGCCAAAACGAAACTCTCGTACCGTCTTTACAAAAATTCAAATATCAAAAAAGAACATTTTGTCCATCATGTATACGCAAGTGAAAAAATCAAAAAAACGCTTCCTCTCATCCACCCAAACGATGTTCCAAATTTCAAAGTAGAGGGGCGTAACAAGAAGCCTGGGGGGGGACGGCCCTTGCAAATGGGGGGGGAATTTTAGGGTGTAGTAGTCAGTGGCGGCAATGAAGTCGAAAGGGGCATGAGGATAGCGGATAGCAGCGTTAGGACGCTTAGTGGATGGAGATGGGGGTGTAGACATAGGCAGGGGGGTGGGGCGGGGTGAGCGGGGTGCGCGGTGACTAGCTCTGAGCGCAGGGTTTGGGGAGCGACTTTAGGGGGATTTGGGAACTTTCTCTTGAGGGGAGAGGATCAAAATGAGAAAGATGCACCATAAGTGATGAGGATGGCATTTTTTAATTACACTAATCTCTTCCCTTTGAAGGAGATTAAAGATTTTTCAAGGATGTCCTTTTTTTTCTATTCCTCTCCCTTCTTATATAGATCCTGTTCTTCTATTCCTATTTTGCTTTTGCTGCATTTGACGATGGTTATTTTGTGATATATATATATATGAATTATATGATGTATGTAGATCAAGCACTAAGCGAAAAATAGAATTAGAAAAAAAAAAAGACTCGTTAAAAAACCATAAAAATGCATTTAGAAAAAAAAAGAAAAATAGTAATAAGAAATAGAAATTAAAGTAAACAAAAATTTAAACAACTTGCTATTTGAATTGGTAAAAATATTTGTAGAAAAAAAAAGAAAAAAATAAAAATACTATAATGGTAAGAAAAAAAAAAAAATAAATTAAAAATAAAAAACTAACACATACCCTTCTTACACAAAACAAACTACGGCAACCCACCCCTTCCCCCCCACCTCACACCACCCACCACACCCTATCAGCCATACCCCCTCCCCCCCCCCCCTCCCCCCCCCACGCACACTACCCCCCGCCCCCCCCCGGCCACACCCCCCACCGCAACCCACCCACAACCCCACTGCCACCCCTATACAACACATCCAACAACAATCCTCATAAGACCCAACACTACACATCTACCCCACACCGTCTCCCCCAACAAGACACAACACCGAAACAAAATGGAGAATGTAGAACACAAAACAAAAACTATACAAAAAAAGACAATACAACACCAAAACACAACAAGAATCACCGAACGATCAGCACAGAGGCTTGACAAACCCAAACAGACAAACAATAAAACACATAAGAAATGCACTGAGTTATCTATAAACGAGACTGACACGCGATTTGGCTCCTGCGTTCGCTACCTTCAACACTGCTCCTTCTTCCTACACACCGAAGAATTCGATATCATCTACACCCTCTAAAAGCTCACTAATAAACATGGCATGCAAAACCGTTAATAATTTTCCTTTTTAGACAAGAAACGACCAGAAATATATACATACAAATTTACGGCAGCGTTAATTATTATTATATTTGACACATAAATCACAAAACAACACAGAAAAGCGTAAAAAAAAAAATAAAAAACACAAAAAAATGGGGGGGGGGGCAGGGGGGGGAAAAATGGGGGGGGGGGGGGGGGGGTTTGGGGTATATAAAACAATTAAAAAAGGATGAGGGTGGGGGGTAGTGGGGGGGTGGGGGAGGGGGGGGGGGGATAAAAAAAATAGATAATAGAAAATAATATAAATTTAAAAAATGATTATCTATCATAAATATTAATATACTTTACGGTACTTAATCACATCTTATTTTTGCACATTAATATAGTTCACTAAGGGTGTACGAGTCCTTAGAGAGAACAACAAAGAAAGACATCTATACATAACGAAAAGACATTTGTGATGCGAAACGAGAACAAGATAACACATACAAGTTGAATGACGTCCACCACGCCACATACACACATAAAAAAATGGTATATATTTATTTTTAGTTATTAAGGACACACAAACTATACATGCAAACACATACACTATACAAAAAAAATGTATATAAATACATAACTAAACATAAAAAAACAATAAAAAATGTAAAATTAATAATAAAAAAGAAAATACACGTCTTTAATTTTTCTTGACGATCACAGATATAATGTGTGTACATATGATTAACAGAGAAAAAGGTTATAACTTACAATGAAAAAAATAAATAAAAAAAAAAAATAAAATAAAAAAAAAAAAAATCTTTTATAAATAAGCATTACAAAAAAATAAAAAAGAAGAAAATATCAAATTAATCTAACAACTATGAAAAAAATCCAAAAGGCTTGCGACAAACAACACCAAATTAGCTTAGTAAAAAAAGCACTTTTATACGCGAGTGAAAGAATATGAAGCACAATCACTAAATGAACAACAATACACTAAAAATAAACAAACAAGAAATAAATAAAAAAAAAAAAAAAAAAAAAAAAAAAAAAAAAAAAAAAAAAAAAAAACAAACGAAGTAGCGGCATATAGCACACATATTTAAAAATAGTGCTTATTTATAACGTTACTTGCAGGCAGCCTGAAACAGCACTATAAAAAATACCAAAAACACCATTAGGACTAACTCATAAAAAGATCACTATTCAATACAAAACAAATCATACACATATCAAGACATTAAATATTCTCATAATTAGAAACATAACTTAATATAAAGAAGAAATTTTAGATGAGATCTATCGGAGCACATGATCAACACCAAGATCCACAACAACACAAAACACAATACAAACAACAATAACGCAACAAACCGGAACGACACTACTCCACCATGAATATTCCGCCGATATTTATAATCAATAACCAAGGAAAACAAACAATAAAGGAATTGTATATAATCCGAATCTAATTAAGCGATATAATGACAAGAATCAAACAGATAATCAATACGTTCAGCGGTTATTCACACTCACAACTGAATACACAAATATACAAGTAAAACAATTGCGTAATGAACGCTAAACAAACATACATATTTTGGCTTTTTTTTGATATCTTATTCAACATAATATAATTTCATAATATGACTCAATTCTATTCATTATATAAAATCTCTAAATTAATTAGACAAGGAGTATATTATTTATATATTTAATTAAATAATTCATTAACATAATAATATTATTTTTGATATAATTTTTTTCACAATCCAACAAAATAACAAAGAAATAACCTTATATAAATAAATAATATAAGTTAGATCGTTGGGAAAAACAAATAATTATATTTTTATTCATGTAAAACTATTTTTTACTATACTTTACATTCTACCAACAAATTTATAATTACTTCTAGTAAAACTATAATAAAACTATACATAAAAAATATATACTGAAAATAAATTCATATATTATATACCATAGAATAATATACCTAATTAACGTCTTAATTATCATATAATAACAAAGATCACTTTTTTGGGACAAAATAGGCCTTAACGATAACTTGTAAAAATCCCAACTGACTTACAAACAAAATAAACAAACTAGTAAGGCACTATATATAAATTAAAAATAAAAAATTACATAAAAAGGCACACATGACAAATAATATAAAAATTATCACAAAAAGATAACAAACATTCAGCATCGAATCACACAAAACACATTCACAACCAGAACTCCCTATCGTTAATATACTTTAGTCATCATAATATATTACATGACAGGATGTCAAAAACCTAACACAAATTTACCACTAACCAAAGAACAATAATAATCCTTCAATCTACAAAATAATTTGATCAACCTATGATGGAAAAATAACTAAGACTGTAATACTGCACTCCTCAATAACGCCATAATAGATCATCAAAGCACACCGCGTATCAAATATAAACAAGCTTTATATCAATAGTAACCCCGACAAACTACAAAATGATTTCGGAAACAAAAATTCGATGAAGTATTCAGTAGGCACCGAAACACCACAAGACAACAAATCCAAATTAGTAACCATACGCAATCTACGACACAGATTCAATATTTAGAAAGTGAAAATCAAAGCGAGAGCTGTTTAACTTTTGATTTTTCCCCATAATAATATCCTTGTGCGATACAGCGAAAAACCTGGTATATATATGATTATAAACAAGAGTCTATAAATACCGTGGAACAAATGAGAAAAAATCATAATTCTTAACAAAACAGATCACACACACCACCTATCACGTTATTCAATCGACGATTAATGAACTTGATAACACAAACATTTCTCGAACCAAACAACAAACTGTGAAAAAAAAAAAGAAAAAAAAAAAAAAAAAAAAAAAAAAAATAAAAAAAAAAAGAAAAGTAAAAAAAAAAGAAAATAAAAAAAAAGACCACACACCAGAAATCGCTCTCACAAATAATAAACAACCACAAACAAGGAGCGAGGAACGGAAAAGAGACAGAGATTCGGTTAAGAAACTCTATTCACATAATAGTTATAGAGAAAAAAATTTCTGATAATCAAGCAAGTAAAAGACGATTGAACAAACGAAGGTGAGATATAGATCATATAAATATAATTAAAAGAGAATTTTCTATCTCAATTTGTACAACCCAAGCAAGATAGCTTATAAGAACAGACATCTTCCATATATAAATAATACAATTTGAATAACCAGGTTTAGTAGACTATTACATATCAAGCACAAAGGTAAAAGCATTAGTGATAAAAAAACAAAAAGACTAACAGACAAAAATTCAAAAAGAACTAATTGATTTTCACAAAAAAATATCACACAAAAAACATTAAACACAACAATCTACACACAAAATTAATGCGAAATACATGATACGTAGAATATAGAAACGAGGAAACAAATGAGATGTGAAATATGAAGGACACGGACACACTAACTGAAGACCACAAATACGAATTATAACTAATCTCACACACAGAAAATCAGTTTCAAAAGTGGGATAACTCATAAATAGAATAAAAAGTTATAGGTCATTAAACAATGAATTGACACAATGGCAGAACATAGGAACATCAGTATTACAGTCTACATGTTAGTATTTTCCAACATAAGACATTGATCATAACGAGATTTCTGAGAGATTATTATATTCCTTCAGCGAGGGTACAAATTTCAGGTTAGAGGTTTGCAACATACCTCAAGACACAGGACATATTATGATGAACAAACTCAACACAAATAAACAATAGGGATGTTCGGTACTGGAAGGATTTGATGTGATTTCAGATCATGTGAATAAAGGAATACTTTTTGATCAATTTACAAGATTTACACAGACCTTTTATTAATTTTTCTGTAATTTAATTATATACACAGACTGTACTATTCATTTTTTCTGAAAGAACAGGCAAAGAGATTTATACATACGTATTAAAGAAACATTTTCGGCACAAAGAATATTATTTAATATATATTAATATAAGACTAATAGGAAATAACTACATCAAATGATAAAAACAAAATTATTTTCACTATAAAAATTATTTTATGATATTTTTCTTATATATCTATACAAAGTAATATAAAAATTTGCATACTGGCAAGAAAACAATATAACACATAAAAAACTACAATAAAACAAAAAAACAAATATACACTTGCAGCAAACCACCAGAACAACACTAAACAAATTATATTATATAGATATTTCGTTGAAAAACAAAAAATATAAAAATAATATCAAAAAAAAAAATTATCAATGAAAAAATTATAATTAAACATATAAAAACATAACACCATAAAAGAAAAAATATAATAACAAAATATCAATAAAAAATTATAATGCAAAATATAGAAATACTCAAAAACAAAAAAAAAAGAAAAAAAAAAAAAAACAAAAAAAAAAAAACAAAAAAAACACAACATAAATTTCTGGTTTCCAACACAGACAAAAAAACTATAAATTAATTACAAAGTAAAAGAAAACCAGACAAAACATAGAACAAATTCAACTGTCAGAATTCTAATCACTTAAATAGAAAGACTTACGAAAATTACACTTCAAATGATTATCTAAACTAAATCCTTGAATGAGTAACATAATGAAGAAGGAAATTCCACTAGAGGTGGAACAGTTGTGACAGACCGATGGTTTGAAAGGGGGATGTTGGATGGATCCTTGGATTTGTGTCAAGAAAAAAAGAAGCCAAATCAAACTGAACAAAAATCACTTATATTAAGATCATTACACCTCAAATGAAATAAATAATTTAGAGATGAGAGTGTGCGAGAAATGGAGAGAAAGCACAAAGAAATGGAAGGTATTTAATTATAGGCTTTTCACAGAGCCAAAAAACAAAAACCGATCAAAGCGCAAAACTATTTATAATGTTATAATGTGCCGCAATAAAAAAAAAACAAAGCACTTCGGAAAAAGTGATTAAAGTGATTTAGTTCAACATTACATTCAAAACTAAGCACAAGCTTCATGTATCACATACCAAATCCATTAAAAGTA